>QXEO01000620.1:0-19229 GCA_007115705.1 Dactylis glomerata
CTTCCCGAACCGAGACATGGTCGAGTACTTCCTCACTTCACCTGTCATCCAAGTGAAACCAACCTCATCCTGAGTATCAAACTCTAATGGCAAAGAACTGCTGAATCAGATGAGGGTTGTAGTCTTGCTTGAAGACCATCAGCTTGTGCAACCCTAGCTTCTCGGTGACCCAAAGAGCATCTTCAAAGTACTCATCCCTTGGACAATCTGCAATATTGGTGACCTTCATGGGCACACCTTTGTGCTCATGGAAGCATAAATCTGCTCAAAATCCGCTGATGCTCAGATCGGTAGAGAAGAGCACTGTCAATGTCCCTAGGCATGTGTAGAACTTCTGCTCACGGAACTCCCTGTACTCTTGCTTGGACAGCTTCTTGAGATCACTGACATTGGCAAAGAGAGATTTCTTCTTGCGTTCTTCCAATCTCTTCCTCTTCAGAGCAGCTGCCACACGAGCATTTTGATTCTCTTGACGGCGGGCAAGCGAGGGATCAACATACCGAGACCTCTTGGGTCCAGAACCACCTGCATACAGCACATATGAAGCGAGCATCTAGGATAAGCATGCATGCCAGAGGATCAAAGACAATAGCATAAAAGGAAAAAACAGGACTGTAAGTGGTGATCTACACCGGCTATTTCCGGCCTTAGGCCGGCTTTAGCCGGTCAGGCCGGCTTTAGCCGGTCTGACACCGGCAAAAGCCGGACCAGATGAACAAGATCGAATCTCAGCTAGGCCACCAAAACTTGTCACACATTTTCAAGTATGCAATGCAGAAGGAAACACGAAGCCAAAAATCCCAGATGAACCAAGGTACCACAAGATCAACTAACCCTAACCCTAGAGAGAACTAGGGAGAGAGAGAGAAAGAAGGAGGAGGTACCCTGGTCCATGGGGGGGCGCCGGGAGGAAGGGCCGGCCGATGGAGGAGCTCCGGCGGCCAGAAGGAGACAGTGACGGCGGCGGCGGCGGCTTCAAGGGAGAGGAGCTCGAGCAGGAGATAGGCGTGGGGAGAATGTGAGAAACCCTCACCCCCACGGCCTAATGAGTTGGGCCGAAAACTCCCAGGCCGGCTATAGCCGGGTGCCGGCTAAAGCCGGACACCGGCTATTTCCGGTACCAGACCGGCTAAAGCCGGTCTAGATGACCCAAAACAGATGATTTTGATTTCTGGAAGTTCTGGGCATGCACAAGAGGATGATTTGGCTTTAGATAAGTGGGCTTAGGACAGAAAACAAGCATGGAGTGGTTCTCGGCACTTGGCATTGCAAAACACAAGAAAACTTTGAAAAACCAATGCTAGTGCCTTCCCATTTCACGGAAGAGACAATGACAAGAAAACTCAATGAACTCAAATAAGATTTGCAAGGAATCAACTCTTCGAAAAGAAGAGGTCGGTGGCCGAGGCCACCATGTATGAGTGTCATGGCATTGGACCGCGAAGATATATCTTGGGTCCATAACCAATACTCGTCATTGAAGCTCATATATCACAAAATGATAGAAAGAGAACAATTTTATCACTATTGGCATTATGGGGGGAGGGATAGCCCAATTAATTAGGACCGCACTCCCCCTATCTCCATGCCCACACCTAAACCAAACAAGCATTGAAAATAGGTGTATTTGCAAGATGCTCAAGCCACACTCCTTGAATCAATGATATTTAGCTCATTCCTCAAATATCCAAATCTTGCTTCATCAAGGGGCTTCGTGAATATGTCGGCAAGTTGATCCTTGGTGCTTACATATGCAAGCTCAATATCACCACGGGCAACATGATCCCTAATAAAATGATTCCGGATCTCAATATGCTTGGTTCTTGAATGTTGCACCGGATTATAGGCTATCTTGATAGCACTCTCATTGTCACATAAAAGAGGCACTTTGTCACAATTGACACCATATTCCTTTAAAGTTTGCCTCATCCATAACAATTGAGTGCATCCACTTGCGGCGGCAATATATTCGGCTTCGGCGGTGGAGAGAGATATACAATTTTGCTTCTTAGAAGACCAACACACCAAAGACCTACCAAGAAATTGGCAAGCTCCGGAGGTTGATTTCCTATCATCCTTGTCACCGGCCCAATCCGAATCCGTGAAGCCACAAAGAGAGAAATCCGAGCCTTTGGGATACCAAAGCCCATAAGTTGGGGTATGAACCAAATATCGAAAGATTCTCTTAACCGCCATAAGGTGGCTTTCTTTAGGAGCGGCTTGATACCTTGCACACACACCTACACTCAACACAATATCGGGTCTAGATGCGCAAAGGTAAAGCAAAGAACCGATCATAGAACGGTATACCTTTTGATCCACATCTTTACCATTGGGATCAAGCTCAAGATGACATTTTGTGGCCATTGGTGTGGCGGCCCCATTTAGTTCCTTCATCTTGAACCTCTTGAGCATGTCTTGGACATATTTGGCTTGATAAATAAAAGTCCCTTCTTTCAATTGCTTGATTTCAAAACCAAGAAAGAACTTCATTTCGCCCATCATAGACATCTCGAACCTATCGGTCATAAGCTTTGAAAATTCATCATTAAAAGCTTTGTTAGTAGAGCCAAAGATAATATCATCAACATATAGTTGGCATACGAAAAGCTCCCCATTGACCCTCTTAGTAAAAAGAGTAGGATCGATTTGCCCAACTTCAAACCCACGGTCTACCAACAACTCCCTAAGGTGCTCATACCACGCACGTGGGGCTTGTTTAAGGCCATAGAGTGCCTTATGGAGTTTGTAGACATGGTTAGGAAAGTTGAGATCCTCAAACCCCGGGGGTTGCTTAACATACACTTCCTCTTTCAATGGACCATTAAGAAATGCACTCTTAACATCCATTTGTTGCAACTTAAAATTATGATGAGTGGCATATGCAAGAAGGATACGGATGGACTCAAGACGAGCCACGGGAGCATAAGTTTCTCCAAAGTCAATGCCTTCAACTTGAGAGAAACCTTGAGCAACCAATCTTGCCTTGTTCCTCACAACAATTCCATGCTCATCTTGCTTGTTCTTGAATATCCACTTTGTGCCAATCACATTGCGGCACTCCTTTGGCTTCTCTACTAACACCCATACATTATTGCGCTTGAAGTTGTTGAGTTCTTCATGCATAGCATCCAACCAATCCGGATCTTCAAGTGCTTCAAATACTTTCTTGGGTTCAACCATGGAGATATAAGCATGATGAGAGCTAAATTGTGCCAATTGACGCCGGGTTGACACTTTGCTTCTTAAATCTCCAATAACCCTCTCAAGGGTATGACCTTTAAGTTCCAAGTCTCTTTCAACTCTTTTCTTGCGACGGGCTTCGATCTCCTCATTAGACCTTGGAGGAGTCTCTTGATCATCTTGATCATTTTGGTCCCCGTCTTGACCATCAAATTGACCTTGATCATTATTATCTTCATGAGTAGGTTGATCTTGGTCTGTGAAGAATTGGGGGCGGTTGAGATAACCGGAGAGGATGGTGGTGCCCCTTCTTCTTCATGAAGGTCCTTGTCTTGTTCTTCGGTTGGTGCATTAGTTGCTTCCTTGGGAGAGGCTTGTTGAGCTTGTGAAGATGAAGGCTCCACTTGAGTAGAGCATAGTCCTTCCCGGTCGGCCACAAGGTGTCCCTCAATGGGGCGGAAAAATCCCACGCCCATTCTTCCTATGGCTTCTCGAGGTATTTCATCATCTACATCACAAGAAACAACATCTCGCCCCCCTTGGGAGCCGTCATTCTCTTCGAATACCACACTACAAGATTCTTCAACACGTCCGGTGGACTTGTTGAAGACTCTATAAGTGTGGGATTCGGCACCATAACCAACAAAAATACCTTCTATTGCTTTTGGATCAAATTTACCTAAACGAACTCCTTTTTTTTAAAGAAACACTTACACCCGAAAACCCGGTAGTAGGAGATGTTGGGCTTGCTTCCGGTGAGATTTCATATGGAGTCTTGTTTAGGCCTTTGCGGAGGAAGAGCCGGTTTGATGAATGACAAGCCGTAGAGATGCTTCGGCCCAAAAGTTGTATGGAGACTTAAACTCCGCCAACATGGACCTAGCCATATCCATAAGAGTCCGGTTTTCCTTTCGGCTACACCATTTTGTTGAGGGGTATATGCAGCGGAATATTGATGACGAATCCCCTCATCACTAAGAAATCCATTTAAGGTGTAGTTCTTGAACTCCGAGCCATTGTCACTTCTTATTGCCAAAATAGTTTGCCCATGTTGACGTTCAACTTCCTTGGCAAAGTCGATGACGGTTTGTTGAGTCTCACTCTTATGCTTGAAGAAGTAAACCCAAGTATATCTTGAATAGTCATCAACAATCACCAAACAATATTTCTTCCCACCAAGACTTGCATGAGAGGGAGGACCAAAAAGATCCACATGAAGGAGCTCCAAGATCCTCTTGGAAGAAATGATAGTCTTGCTTGGGTGGGGAGAATCATGCATTTTTCCTAGAACGCAAGCCCTGCAAACACGATCTTTGGCAAAAGAAACATTCTCTTTTAGTCCGAGTATGTGGCCACCCTTGTGAAGGCTTTGCAAAGTTCTCATATTGACATGGGATAAACGGCGATGCCAAAGCCAACCCACATCGGCCTTTCCAATAAACACATTGCACTTGTAGTGGTTTTCCCCGAAAAGTCCACCACATACAAGTTATTTTCAATGTGTCCAACGAAAGCGACCTTTAGAGACTTGCTCCACAAGAGTACCACAATGTCATTATCAATGAAGACGGCAAAGCCCATCTTACCAAGTGCACGAACTGAAAGTAAATTATAACCAAGGGTCTCAACAAGCATGACGTCCACAAGGGAAATATCCGGTGCGACCACCACCTTGCCAAGACCCAATACCTCGGATTGTGACATGTCTCCATAAGTGACGGTTATATGATTGTCATTTGGTCTCATCTCCGTCATAATCTTCTTGCTTCCGGTCATATGACTTGTGCATCCACTATCAAGCACCCATTTTGACCCACCGGAAGCATAGTCCTACAAGAGATCATTGCTTGGTTTTAGGTCCCCATTTTTCAATGGGTCCTCTTTTGTTAGCAACAAGGGTCTTTGGAACCCAAATAGACCAAGCAACATAACCATCATTTGGACCAACATATTTTGCATAAACATCACCATAATAATCACGAAATAAAACATAGTGAGGGTTAGCAATTCCCGCATGATCATCATGAGTGGCTTTGCCACCCACAATAGGATCCTTCTTTGCTTGTGCGGGCTTGGCCTTTTTCTTCTTGTTGTTCTTCTTCTTCTTTTTGAGACATAGCCAATCCCCGTTTTATCACCAAATGCCTTTTGCTTACTCAAAAGGTCATTCAAGTTTTTCTCACCTATGGGAATGGAGGACTTGGCAAGCTCATCTTTCAACCTAGCATTTTCTTCAATGACATTTGCATGATCACAAGTAGAAGTAGAAGAACTAGGCATATTATTCTTAGTCAATTGAATTTGAAGTTGTTCATGTGACTTGGTAAGAATAGAGTGTTCACTTTTCAAGGCCTTGTGAGCCTTGTCAAGATCTTCTAAATCCTTAACAAGTATATCATGACCAACACCAAATTCAACCTTTTCCTTTTTAAGCATTTTTACTTTAGCACGAGCATGATCTCGCTCTTTAATGAGTTTGGAAACAACTTCATTATTAGCTTCCTCAATGGAATCGAGCTTCTCTTCAAGAGTTGCTCGTTCCTCTTGCTCTTCTTCAAGAGACTCGGTTAGTGAGGCAATATCTTGAGCATATTCTCTTTCAAGCCTCATTTGTTCATCTAGTTTTTCAAGAGTTTTACCATATTGGCTCAATAGACGTTCAAAGTGAATCTTATGAACGCCATCTACACTAGACACATAGTCATCAAAAGCAATAATTTCTTCCTTTACTCTAAGACTAGCAAGATCATTCAAGGAAGCATCATTTGTCTTAGAGGAAGAGAAAGATGTGGGTGATACCTCGGAAGACTTGGCCATAAGGCATTGACGTTCTTGAGAAGAGAGTCCTCATTGGGGGATTCAAAGAGTGATGTGGAGGAAGTGGAGGTGGTTGCCATTGCGGCCATCTCACTAGTTGTGGTTTCTTCTTCATCACTCTCACTTGCGGAGTACTCTTCTTGAGTCAAGAACACAAACTTTGGTTGCTTCCTCTTTGGTCCACCCTTCTTCACAAAAGGCTTCTTGGATGGTGACTTGGTCTTGTTCTTGAAGATGAGCTTTCCACCATGGTCTTCTCTCTTCATAAGGGCACTCGGCAACGAAGTGAAATCTATCATTGCAATTGTAGCAAGTCCTCACCCTTTGACCATTGTTGTCATTCCTTTGATAGCCACTTGACTTGCTTCTTCTTTGATTGTCTTCTTTGGCCTTGTGTGGATCAACCCAAAAGGTTTTTCCATAGAAGGCCATGTGCTCATTGTACTCATGCCTTATGTCCTCGGACACATCTCTAGCCTTGCTTCAATACTTGCTTGAAGAGGAACCTCTTTCTCAACCACACTTGCTTTCAATGCAAGATTGGAGCTTCTTTGCATCCCTATGGCACGGGCACGAGCATCTTCCGCATTTTGTGCGGAAACCTTGTAGGCTTGAATTCTTGCATCACTTGATTGGAGGTCATCTCATTGAAGTTGTGCTTTCCTTGAACACTCTTTATATCCGCGGGCTCATATGGAGTGAGAGCAAGAATGTACTTCATCTTGATCCACTCATCATCAATATGGTGAGCACCGAGGTTCTTGAAGGTGGTAGCAATGGTCTTGAGTCTTCTATACATTCTTGATGATCCTCACCATCCATCATGAAGAAACCCTCCGCTTGATTTGAGAAGGCAATATATCTTGTTTTCTTCATGCTCTCATTGCCAACAAAGACGTCGGAGAGAGCTTGCCAAGCTTCTTTGGCGGTGAAGAAGTGTTGGATGTGAGGCAAGTCCTTGGATCCCACGGCGACTTGAATCATGTGAAGAGCGGTAGCATTGAGTTGGCTATCACCGTCTCTCTTCTTGTCATGTTGTGGGGATCCACGGCCTTGAATCCTTCCTCAACGATCCTCCAAAGCTCGATGCAAGAACTGCGCATATGAGAGATCATTTGATATTGCCATTGACCAAAGTTTAATGCATCAAGCTTAGGTGGATCTCCTCTATGTTAATATGAGGATGAGGAACCGGCGGGTCGGGTGAATACCAAGGAGGGAATTCACCTTTCCCGTCGCCCTTGGTGGAAGACTTAGCATCGCCATTTTTATCGGTGCCCTCCATCAATTACCACATTCTCCACTTGTGGAGTAGCGGGTTTTTCCGGAGGTGGAGGAGCATTAGTAGTTTTAGCTTGCAAGTTGCGCTATCATTTCACGCAACTCATTTACTTGAGTGTCATGGAAGCCATGGATGATTCCAAAGATTTGAACTCACCCATGGAAACTTGACCCGAGCCCTCACTCGGAGAGGTGTCCATACTCTTAGGCGGTTAAGCCCGAATAAAGAGCCGAGGCTCTGATACCAATTGAACGGATCGTATGGGCACCTAGAGGGGGGGGTGAATAGGTGCTACTCAAATTTTAGTTCTTTTTCAATTTAGGCTTGACACAAAGGTAAATTCTCTAGATATGCAACTAAGGTGAATTTACCTATATGTCAACTAGCAAGCTCAACAAGATACAATATATAAAGGCAATAAAGGATAGAGGTAACCGAGAGTGGAGCACACGGAGACGAGGATGTAATTCCCGTAGTTCCTTCCTTTTTAGGGGAAGTACGTCTACGTTGGAGGGGTGTGGTTGCCACAAAGGCCTAACCAACGCCACAAAGGCTCACCCTATTCTCCGGTGCAAGCTTCCGCCACAAAGGCCTAGCTCACTTTCCACTAAGGGATTCCTCAAGGCGGAATCGGCCTTTACAATCTTGGGGCACGCATCCACAACCGAATTGGAGGCTCCCAAGCACAACACAATGCTGTGAAACAACAAGTAGCAATATATCAAATACACAAACAAGGTCTTGGGACACAAGGGAACCCAAGACACAAGGGCCCTCAAGCAAATGAGAGGGGAAATCAAATCGCTTCGGTGAGGATGTAGAGGATGGTCTTCTCCTTCGATTCTCCAAAGATCAAGAGCTTTGGTGGGGTGAGGGAGGAGATCTACTTGCTTTGGTGAGCTCAACAATGGTGGTGTTCTTCTCTTTTGCGCTGGCTACCCGTTGGAGAAGAAGAGGGGGGTATTTATACCCCCCCAAAATATCTGACCGTTGGAGCCAGGAAGTCCGGCTATAGCCGGAGTTAAGTCCGGCTAAAGCCGGCCACACCGGCTAAAGCCGGCTCACACCGGCTATAGCCGGCCTGAAATATCCGGCCCAGCCGGAAATAGCCGGACAAATAGCCGGTTGAGTCCAGAGGCGGGACCCCTCTCGAAAACGTGCAGTCCGGCTATAGCCGGTCTGGGGACCGGCTAAAGCCGGCCTGACTGGCCCAACTTTGTCTGAATCTTCTCCAGGAGCTTATTTCCACCATTTCCTCAATAATTTCCTTTGGATAATGATACTTATCAAATATAACATATAAAACCCAATATCTTTGTGCAAGAATATAAAAATCCTGCAAAGCATAATCACACATTAATAGATAATGTATTGTTAACAAACGCCAAAATCAATTAGGCGGGAAATGCTCTTTCACCAGGAGTTTTAGTAGAGACCTTCTAAGCATGATTTGTCCCTTTCCTACACATTCAATAACAAGATAATCAGTAGATACCAGGCTTCCTAAGATTTTTGTAAATACTCCTTCAGCTATTCCAATAGGAAATATAGTGGCATTATTAGTTAGAGAAATTTCTTCTCCTCCCTCAGAAAGCTTCCAAAGATTCAAAGATTCATAAACATCCTTAGGCATGAGACAAAATTCAGACACAATATCACAACGAGCATGAAAAGTTTCACCATTAATAGTGATTTTCACCGTAGGGAACCAACTTGATGGTTCGGAATTTATTGGCACATAATCATAATGCTCGTGCAACGTACCATAACAATCTTTTAAACAAGCAGTTTGAGTTTCAAGGGTATTAAGTCTAGCAAAAATGCTGACAAGAGAGGAATCAAAATCAGTTGGAAAGCTATAAATTGTAATCAACTTTTTTATAATATTGAAAGCTTGATCTCCAACACAATGAAGGAAATCTCCTCCTGCTGTAGCATCCAAAGCATATCTATAACAAAGAGCAAGACCAAAGTAAAAGCTACTACGAAGCAAACTCAAAGTCATTTTCGGTTCAGTTTTTCCATGGCAATCATAAATTCTAGACCAAGCTTCTTTGAAACTTTCCTCACTCTTTTGTTTGAAAGTGAAGATCATTTCTTCAGGCGACATAGTAACAACAACTAAGCTAGACATAAAAAAAATTTGAAATAGGAACTAATTTTGTGTGTGTTTTTGATAAAAATATGCAAGCAAAAATAAGTAAAGCAAAACAATAACAAAGTAAAAGATTGAGCATGAGAGAATCCCCTTGCAGAAGTCTTCTTTCTCCCCGGCAACGGCGCCAGAAAACTTGTTGATTGCTTGTGAGTTGGTAACCCCAAGATTAAGGTGTGAAGAGCACAACAGCAAGTCTTCCCTCAGTTGTAGAACCAAGGTTATCGAACCAGTAGGAGAAAGAAACAAACTTCCAAAGGTTGATGCCAGCTAGCTTTGCAACACTCTGGACAATGGCGCCAGAAAACTTATCGGGGTGTAACTTTTCACCAACAGTAACGTGGAACCTGCACACAACACAACCACGTACTTTGTCCCAACTCACAGTGAGGTTGTCAATCTCACCGGTTTGTTGTGAACAAAGGATTAAGCGTATCGAGTGGTAAAGGATAGTAGTTTGGAAGAAAGTAAATAAAGCAAGTAATAGTAAAACGGTAATATCAATGTAAAGGAATTGGCCGGGGTCCACAGTTCACTAGTGGTGTCTCTCCATAAGATAAATAACAATATGCTGGGTAAACAAATTACAGTTGGGCAATTGATAGAATAAAGCTAGCATACATATGTCATGAGGATCACTATTAGATTTACTCTGGGCATTACAACAAAATACATAGACCGCCATCCAACTGCATCTATGACTAATAATCCACTCGCGGGAAGTCATCCGAGTACCCGTTGAGTATTAAGTTGCAAACAATAGATAATTGCATTAACAAAGTGTGTAATGTAAACAATACGAATGTCCTTGAACACAAGATTGTTGTTTTCTCCCTAGTGGCAACAGCACATCTACAACCTTAGAGTTTTCTATCACTCCCCCGGATTACTAGAGGCATGAACCCAACTATCGAGCATAAATACTCCCTCTTGGAGTCACTAGCATCTACTTGGCCAGGATATCTACTAGCAACGAAGAGCAACTGAACATATTCTTTTTTCAGAAGTAAAACAAGATAATGTAGGACATAACTGTTTCAATGGCTCACACTGTGGAAGCTATAAAACCTTGAAACCTAGCGTGTATTTATACATACTGCACACAGGCCCCACACGCGAGAAGAACGCGGATCAACCACAGCGCTGCATTTGGTTCGTCACTACAGATTGTAGAAGATCTCAGTGTTTTGATCCTGGTAAGAACAAATGCTTAGCTTGGTCTTCTCCGTTTTTTGCCCATTTATGTTGATTGCAATCTATGGTTTGGAAGATCAAAATACCTCAATGGAAGTCTTAGGCCTGTGTGTTTCTATCTTATGTGATGCCAAGCCCCATTTTGACTTGCCTTGCAATGCATGTTATTGTATTACACTTAGCTTGTGCTTATTGAACATACAATGGAGGGCCCTGCTCTGTCCTTGATTTCATTTTAAACTTGACATATTAGCAAGGCCCTTCTAGCAACGGGAAATTCAAATGCATGTCAGATACATGTATCATCTATTTCAATATCTTCCGAAGTGCTGGTTGTTAAAACAAGCAATAATATATTTACTAAACAATGTGCCTAGCCTCGATTATAGTAGATAATATTTGAATATTAATTTCAGCAAAGAGTATGAACCTTGGAATTATTTGTGCTTGTAGCAGATACTTCTGTTTTCTTTTTGCACTTCTAATATATTTGACCAACTGATATTTGATAACTTCATGACTCAACACATGCTATTTCCTCACACGTATTATGATTTTTTCCATACGGCTGTGTTTGGATATAGGAATTTAGGCTTGGAAATGAATTGGAGTGAAAATTCCAAATCTAAGATGGAAAGGAAATGGTCTCCAATTCTAATTCAGTTGTTTGGTTGTGCGTGGTATTTGGTGTTGGAATCAAAGGGTTACACCGAATTTCAATTTTTGTTTGGATGTATGAACCATGGAATTTGGTATTCTGTTGATTTTAGAAAAACTTGTGTACAGTCTGGACAGATGGGGGGAGTGGACTCCAAAGTGAGCTTCTGTTTCTCCAAATCTGTGTGATGTGGTATGCTTCCTGTTTTTTAACTTAATCTCTAGAGCATGTTCAGATATTGATTTCTAGGTATTGTAGATTTTTTAGTGCTAGAAGATTCTTGTTCTACATTTTTAGTTCTATTGTTCGTGCCGCTGTTTTTACTGCCTTTGTAGCTGAAGGATTACTGAGACTGTTTGGACAGAATTTCCCGAGGACAGGATCATTATAGTATAAAGATGTGGTCCTTTAGTCCACCTTTTCCATGACCTGCATATTCGAAATACTTCTTTTGTTAAATGTTTCGGTTAGCTGTGAGATAACACAGTGAACAATACTGTTATTCCTCTTGATTTTGTATGATGTATCAGATTGGATTATTGTCATTTTAAGACTTCGCATTTTCCAATATTTTGAATCATGCTAATTAGTATACTTCACGTATATTTTCTTAAGCTAAGAGCTCCTAATAATTCATTTTTTCTTTGCAGTCCCTATTTCAGCCAAAGCTTTCTGTCCTAAAAGTATAATGTGGAGATAATTTGTCTGTCGGGTGAAATAATTAGGTATAGCTATTTTGGGGGTTTTTTCAGTACCACTTTCAGTAATGTTTCAGTTAGTAGCGAGATAACGCAGTGAACATTACTGTAATTCCTCTTGATTTGAACTTATGTTCTTTCACCTTTCTGCAGGTTCAAAGATTTCCTACGATCGGCTATGCTACTGCATGTTTCACGCTTTCTGCCGTTCTCCTCTTCTGTCTATATCAAGGTTTGCTTTGTCTTCTCTGTAATGCTGCACTTGACTGAGGTATGGTCCCTGTTGGTTTATTTGAATTCTATGATTGTACCTTTTTTATGGTTTAGAATCTCTCAAAGATAAGGGCATATTTTGTTATGCCGGCCTTCTTAAACTCTACTTCTCTTCTTAACAGAAGCTAGATGTTCAATAGAAGTACTAGATTGCATCACATAATCCTCACCCTCTTACCTAATATGTATCTTGCTTTAGCTATTTTATCTGATGCGGGGTAAGATTTTTTTGCAGTGCTAACCATGGTTTACCTTTTTGTTTCTGTCGGGACCAAGATGTTGCTCTTTCTTAAAATAGCTGATTTATTACATTGAATAGTAGCAAGATCAGATGTGGTATTTGTGTGTGTGTTTTTTATTTCTTCTATATTACATTGAATAGTAGCCTCTCTGCATTGTACTTTGCAGGGGTAACACCACTGGTAATCTTCACTTTACAGTAATTCTAACCTAAAAATGAGCCAGACACAGTATTAATACTACAACAAAGTTGCATGTCTAACTAATGTGTATGATTTTATAGTGGATGGCAAACAATAGCATGTAGGCTGCAGATTATATAGTGCGTGCAAAATTGTATAGCGTGCATACTGCAACGTATATATGATTACACATAGAAACTTCCATTATAGCCCAAAAGTGTTTTCAGTGTAGATCTTAATTTTATAGAGTGAATTGTTGATCAGCAGAACAGAAGTGCAAAACAAGGATTGTGTAGGTGACCTATTGCTGTTAGTTTCCCTTTCCACAAAGAACAAAACTTCTTTTAGATATTATAATTTGCCTATATGATGATGTGTAGATTGATCAGTTGGGTTCATGACGAGGTCAAGAAGAAGGGATGTGTAAAAATTTGTGAACCGATTATCTCAGCTACCTTATTAGACTGCATATGTGAATGCAATTTTAGGATCACAACTATAACTTATCCATTGTATCGAAGGTTTCAAATTTTAAGCTGTAATCCGCCAGTAATTTATGAGTTTTTCTGATGGAGTAACAACTCTAAAATTTGCACTTACGTTATTTTCTTTTTAGTAAATCTTTCCAGAAAATGGCATACAAATACAAACTTTCATTTAAAATTTTATCCATGATTGCTATAAATAAAATTGAAATGTCGCCATCACTTGCCAGCTTACTTTTCTAAGGTGTCAGTTATATTACATGCATGTTTATGTATTTAAGAACTTCATCTTCATTCCATGGATGCTTAATTTATATGTGTTAGCAGGGCTTGCTGGGCCTGAAAAAGCAATAGATAGGGCACCAGTGAGAGCAAGATAGGAGAGAGAGCAAGACAGGAGAAAACAAAGAACGAATGTCTGTGGCTTTGGCTGTATGGAGATGTTGAATCTGATTAAGAGGATCAGGTTCCAGGTGTAAGAAATTCTGGGGTCCTTGGTTGATAAGAGAAGATTGCTCAAGATAGTATGGTGACTATGGTCATGGTTTACAAAACTCAGTCGGAGCTATATTATTGAGGATTGCAATCAAATGAGATTCGGGATTAGACTTGAATATTAAAATAGATTAACATGTACTTGTTTCCTGGGCTGTGCATAGGATTATTTAATTTGTTTATTGCTCTCAGATTAAAGATGGAGATGGACAGAAACGGATTAATAATTATGGTCAGTTTGCTGCTTTGCAAGAAATATTGGTTGCAAATAATATAAATAAATATTGTGGCTATAATCTCTTGCTTGCTTCGGCCTTTGCGCCAATTGGCGCAACGGGTCATGTAGTTGAAAGAATAGGTGCTGCATATCTTTATTGTGGTGCGAGCATCTGGGGCATTGTGCTTCGTCGATGATTTTCTTGTGCTTGAGATTAGCTCTAGTGTTGAGGCGGTTTAGATGCAACAGCCAGCAGAAGACCTTAACCTTGTTTGGCACTCTTGAGGCCCAAATGTGTTTGGTGTGTTGGTCCTGCAAGTACTGTTGCAACAGTTGATATGCTCCCTCGGTACAGAACGCATTGCCGTCGAGCAGAAATCATTGGTCGGACTGATGATAGAGAATGACACCCTGCAGTAGAGGAAACAAAAGAGGAAGCTGGTTAGACGCCACATTAGTGAGTCGATTACGGAGACCCCATGGTGGCTAGAGGATTCACTTAGCTGAAAACAGTTATCCAATATTTTACCACAATAGAGCAAAGTAGTGAAGGGAAGACAAGTTCATTGCATGCATTCCTTGCCCTGACATCTTAGGAAAAAGATATTACTTTTGTTTGCACCCATCCATGGCCATGTGCAATGTTCCTGTCGTGATTGATCGGTCCATTCTGAGCAATCCGTATCTTTACAGAAGGAAACACATACTAGAATGCAAAAGAGGAGCCAAACTACCGTGTTAGAGGATGCCGTGGCGATGCAGTCCTTGAAGGTGCGTTCGTGGCCCTTGGGGTGGCTGCCTGGTGGTACATGTGGTGGTGGAGAGCCGAAAATGCAAGGGGACGACCTAGAAGGGAGACGCCATGGTCCTGAAGAGGAGTCGGCCCTGTTCCGGAATGCGACACAGCGGGCTTCACAGGTGACAGCAGCGGCGACCTTGAAACAATCGGCGACGATAGTGGGCCGTATGGCAGCGGCGCCCAGCGGATGGCAATGAAGTACACCGAGGAGGGGAGATGGAGGCGCCGAAGGCGGGAATGCAGACGCATCAATGGCGACCACGAGGCGCGACCTTCCATGGGGAGCGCATCAGAGGTGGGCGCATGGGCACGGGGCACATAAATCGCGACCTCGAGACGGCAGTCTCCGACGGTGACCACGTTGTAGGCGGGCGCGTGGGCAGGTCAATGGTGACTGCCGTCAGCCGTGTCCCGTGCCGTAACCCTAGCCTCTTGCGCCTCCGCACGAGAGGGAAGAGAAATCGGTCGGGGGAGGTGGGAAAATCCAGCCGAGGGAGACAGGAGGTGCCGGCGCCGGAGTCCTTGGTGGCAATCAGCGGCGGTGATGACGAGAGAAAGACATGAGATGGGGGGAGGAAGAGAGGCGAGCGATGTGGAAAATTGATTAGATAGATAAAATTGATTCCATGATTTCCGTGATTACCAGAGTGGGATGGTGCGGTGCTGTTTTTTTTTTTTAGGTTATTGCACCACACATACAAGAACTTTCTTTGGGTGCAGTTTCATATAAAAACTTGCAAGATGTTATCCAGCGGTACATAAACTTGCATTTTAGGTGCAAATTCATACAAAACGCTGTGAGATTGGTGTGAAACTGGATCGAGAACTTTACAACAAAGTCTGTACAAAACAAAGTATTAGCAAATAGATCCTTAGCCGCATGAACTCCACTTGTCAATTTGTCATCAGGGAGATGGTGGCGCCTCGGCAGGCAGCGTAGTTTCAAGGCAGCCAGTTGTCGCTCAGCCTAGGCACGCCAGGCACGGCAAGGTCGACGAGGCGGCATGATCGGAGGACTAGGACCGCAACAACTTCCAGAGCCTGTAGAGCACTGCGCGAGGAATGTCGGCGGGAGCCACTTGCTCAATGCCTACATGCACTAGTAGAAAAACGATCTTTAGTCCCGGTTGGTAAGGGCCTTTAGTCCCGGTTGTACCAACCGGGACTAACTAATCGGGACTAAAGGACCTCCTCTTTAGTCCCGGTTGTGCCACAACCCAGGACTAAAGATTCTCCACGTGGCTGTCCTGAGCGCTGCGGGCTGGAGAACCCTTTAGTCCCGGTTGATGGGACTAAAGGTTATTTTGTCATTTTTAAATATTTTCAAAAAAAGTTTTAGATTATTTCGGATTTTCTTGAATTTTCCTATTTTCGGATTTTTGATTTGTTTGACAGTTTCCCCTCTAATCCCTAATCATCACCCCTATTCTTCATGTCAAAGTATATACTCGTGGTCCCACTTCCCGGCCGGTCACCCATCCTCACACTGCTCCACACTCAGCACGCTTAACTTCTCCATTCCTTCTCTACTAGCTTCCAAGACTGCGCTCACGACTTCTTGATAATACTATGCTATGAATTGTATTAACCCTTAGACTTTGATAACATATAATTTTACTTTTTTGAATTCTAAATAATTTCAAAAATAAGCAACAATGAGTAAGTAATAATGAGCATCAATAAATTTCAAATAATCTTTATGCATAATTTAATATTAATTTTAAACTCAAAAAATTCAAAAAAAAACAAAAAATTCAAAAAACTTTAAAAATTCCAAAATTAATAAAAAACTTCAAAATAACTAAAAAGTGGAATAAACAACTAAAGAAATTAAAAAAACCTTGAAAAATCATTTTTTTCTCATTTTTCTAACAAAAACTAAAATCTTCCTGCTTTCATATTTCCCTTTGGAATTTTGAGAAAGTAGAATTTGTGCAAACGGGCCATAGGCCTTGAAATCGGATGTAAAATTTTGTGTAGATAATTTTTCATATATTATACATTTTTTTTCGAGTCCGTATGCAAAAGTTAGAGCCGTTTTAATTTGCAACAACCTTTTTTTGCAAAAAAAATCAATTTTCAAATTTTCAAATTTTCCATAAAAGTTAGTTGCATGAGGTACATGCATGTCAAAGGATTTTAAAATTTGAAGTTTTATCATTTCATTTATTTATTTTAGACGTTTTTTGAACGCGGGGGGGGGGGGGGTAGGCATGAGGAAAATTGGGGGAGACCCTTTAGTCCGGGTTGGTAACACCAACCGGGACTAAAGGGTGAGGCTTTAGTCCCGGTTGGAGACACCAACCGAGACTAAAGGTCACTAACCCTTTAGTCCCGGTTCGTATTTCCAACCGGGACTAAAGGTCCCATTTGAACCGGGACTAAAGATTCCTGGCCCACATAGTCTTTTGAACCGGGACTAATGCTCACATTAGTCCCGGATCAAAACACAACCAGGACTAAAACTCAAATTCATCCTGGATATTAGGCCTATTTTCTACTAGTGATGCCGGAGCCGGTGTCTGGCATGAACGCCGGCGCGCTGTCCAGCGGTCCAGCCTCGGCGACCCCGAGTCCCCGACATGGCGCGTACGTGCCAGGAGGTCTTAGACTGAAGCCGACCGGGCGGCAGTAACCTTATGCAGGATGCGTTCGCGAACAACGGCGACGACTCCAGGTTCGTGGTACGACAGCGACATGGCCGACCGCGGTGGCAGCGTGTCGCTCCGTTGGGCCTGCAGCCCTGCAGTGACAACACCGGCCACGTGAAGGCCGAGCAGCAGGGCCTGTTGTACGGCATCACCCTGCGACTTTAACATCCTCAACGGCGCCGAAGAGGCGAAGAACAACAACGGTTGGCCAAATCGTCGTCGCAACTGCTGCACGATTTTATTAGCATGAGCGGCTGCCGGAACTAATGGCGCAATGACTCATGGTCGGCGCCGCCCGGCTGTCGTGGACACACATGCCATGGTGCACATGTTTAAACTGATATATTGATCCGATCAGTTTCTGATCTGTAATTGTTGAAATGTATCCAACCAGTGTTCCGATCATCTGAAGATGTCCTGCCATTAACGGTTTGGAGTAGCTGTACAAGGAAGATAGTCCCTCGAAGGACTGTATCCGGTCAATTCCTTGACCTGTACAAGCGGTGGAGCTTCTGATGAGGGACTTGAGCCATGTCGCCTAGGCCACCCGCATGACCGCCATTTGCCACCAGCCGCCGCCAGGCGCCACCTCGGAAGACGAGTCCCTCGATGACTTGCAAAGCTCACACTTCCTGTTCCGTTCCGAGCCGCAGAGGCGATCGGCGTGGCAGGCCGCCCCTGCCCCCCCTGCTCCTTTTTTTTTCCCGACGCGAGTAACAAGTTTACCCATCGCTGAAACCCGTAGCTCTGGCCAACTCCTCACGGCAGGGTTAGGATCTGGTAGAAGACAGAGGATTTGGGGATTTCCTCTTCTAAGGAGCTCTTTTGTGCATCGAAATAAACTGAGGGGTTTTCTATAAATGTTTAAAAGTTAGGCGTCCACCTTTTCCAGCGTGGCAGCGCTAGGTGTCGGTTCAGTAGCGATTTTGTATGAAAATGCACATAAAATGCAAGTTCTTGTACCACGGGAACACACTTGCAAGTTTTTGTATGATTTTGCACCTGGATGACAAGTTGTTGTATGAGTGGTGCAATTACCTCTTTTAAAATTTTCTTAGGAGTATTTTGGGAAGTCAAATGTTTAAAAACCAAAGTGGCTTCACCATTATCAACTGAACTCTTATAGTTAAGAAGATATTAAATAGATTCCAATTTTTAGTGGTCATGCATTGCTTTTAGTTACAAACCCTCTGAGATCATAAATTTTGAGGCTATAGAGAATTATTCGGAATTTAAACACTAGTTAGGTACCTGCAACACTTTTATTTAATTGAAAAATAACTATAACTCGAAATGAGTTGAAATCACTTTTGTTGGATTCAGAAAAATCATACCTTTCTGTGAGTATATTGTTTGTATGTTTTTAGTGCATAGAACTACCTAAGTGTTGATTAAGATTTTTAAGGATTGTTGACTAATAAAATCACCAAATAATCATGGGAAATGA
Organism: Dactylis glomerata; assembly: GCA_007115705.1. Taxonomy (NCBI): domain Eukaryota; kingdom Viridiplantae; phylum Streptophyta; class Magnoliopsida; order Poales; family Poaceae; genus Dactylis; species Dactylis glomerata. The sequence continues at coordinate 18,777 of QXEO01000620.1, forward strand.
TAAATGAATGCAATAACTTGGAATGGTTTAGTATGGTGCTATGCTTGCTAATGGTGCCTGCATTGTTGTGATATGCTTGCTGTGGGAAGTATGTGGATCATCTATGCTATTGTGCTTATATTGTTATTATTTACCGATGCTAGATTCGAACGACACCGGGTTTTTTGAAGAGGGGGAATATTTAAATATCAAGAAGAGACCAGGGACAAGCTAACCAAGGCAATATCATCTAAACTTGATTCATATTTGATCCTAGTTTTACTTATTGCATGTTATAAATGTTTACAAAATGCATTCTTTTATATTTTTGTTACCTCTAGATAGCAATTATTGGTGACTTGGCTCCACAAGTCGAATGTTATCATCCTCATGGATGGCACCCTCTTGACACCTACTTATTCCCTGGGTTAGTGGCCTGAGATTAGCATCGTGGTCCTTGAAAAACTTTCTAGT
>QXEO01000621.1:0-73878 GCA_007115705.1 Dactylis glomerata
CCGGCATATTTTGTGGTCATCGTGCCAAGGATCGTTCTGCCTCGAGCATCTGCAGGTACTTCAAACTTCCCCAACGGTGCATGCAAAAAAGATAGCTCGGGGGCTGGGCTAAAGCCCAGCAAGTTGCTTCTCGAGTACTGTTTCAGTATATATTAGTTCGCATGCTAGCATATCAGCTTCTCAGTTTTCTCCTGTATGTCTGTTTATATGCCAAATTGCTACATATGCCTGCTACAGATAGTATCCTTAGTATCAGTTTGTATGTCTGTAATCTTATGCAAAGTTTCATCTGGGCATGTTATATGCCGGTTTTATATGCCAACAACAAGATGTTATGTCAAGTTATATGTCTTTGCATGTGTCAACCAGTATATCTGCTACAGTGCTATAGTCAGTATGCCAGTTAACATATCAAGTTCAGTATCTACTTATATGCCAAATGCTTTATCTCATATGCTATGTGTTATATGCCGGCTGTCGTATGCCAAGGCTCGTATGCCAGTTTTTTATATGTTGAATGCCATGTGCTAGTTGTTACATGTTTACAGTCAGATCAGTTATATGCCTATCTCAGTACCAGTTTCTGCATGCTACGTGCTATATGCTAGATCTCATATGACAGTTATAGTATACTTGCATTTGTATGCCGGCACATGAGTGCCAAATATCTGTTGTGAGATGCCAAGTTTGCTTATATGCCAGTTACAGTATGTCTACATTTATATGCCGGCACATGAGTGCCTAGTTCTTCCTTGTGAGTTGCCAAGTTAGCATATATGTCAAATTGCTATATCTCAGTCTGTATGCCAAGTGCTTTGTTTCAAAGTAATGTGCCGAGTGCAATGGGCTATATGCCAAACTCCATTTGCTAGATTGCAAATATGCCAAATGCTATGACCATTGCTATGTCTTTTAGAATGAGTACAGAACAGGTTGGATGTCTCATTATATATATGTCTATTACCCGGCTATGACTCTCCATATTGCCGTTACAGAGGAGAAATTACTATTATATATATCACCAGGGTTTCAGTTTATATCTCAAAGTCTCAGGTATTTCAGAGTATGCCGGCATATCATGGCAAAGAGCAAAATTTCAGTATACCGGCATATGTTATATTTTGTATCCTGGCCGGCATATTTTATGTCCCAGCCAGCATATCTTTACATCTTGGCCAGCATATCTCAAAGTCTCAGTTCTCAGGTATGTCAGTTTGTTAGCACATCATGTTATTAAGTGATATCTTGAGTCATATGTGTTTCAGTATGCCGGCATATCATGGCAAGAGTAAAGTTACAGTATGCCGGCATATCATGGCAAAGAGCAAGGTTTCAGTATGCCGGCATATCAATGCAAAAGTAAGATTTCGGTATGCCGGCATATCATAGCAAGAGTAAGATTTCAGTATGCCAGCATATCATGGCATCGACCAAAATCCCCAATCACCGTTTATTTCGGTTCGCCAGCATATCATGGCATCGATCAAAATCCCCAATCACCGTTTATTTCGGTTCGCCAGCATATCAAGGCATCTATCAATAACTCATATCGCCGTTTATTTCGGCATGCCAGCATATCACGGCATTCTATATTCCTTTCAGTTATCGCCAGTTCTGGCTCAGTAATATATCGAGACATCGATCTCAAAGCTAACAAGCATCATATCTCTTATCATATCCGGTTTCACAGAGTATCCCGGTCTAGCATATTAACATGTCTTATCATTTTGCATACTAACAAGTGCCCAGCGATGGCGCAGCCCAAGAGGCATATCAGTATACCGGCATTGTCAAAGCAGACAATGTCGATGAGACATAGCCTGAGAGGCAAAGTGTCGATATAAAGCCCAAGAGGCAAAGTAGCCCAAGAGGCAAAGCAGCCCAAGAGGCATATCAGTATACCGGCATTGTCAAAGCAGACAATGTCGATGAGACATAGCCCGAGAGGCAAAATGTCGATATAAAGCCCAAGAGGCAAAGTAGCCCAAGAGGCAAAGCAGCCCAAGAGGCATATCAGTATACCGGCATTGTCAAAGCAGACAATGTCGATGAGACATAGCCCGAGAGGCAAAGTGTCGATATAAAGCCCAAGAGGCAAAGTAGCCCAAGAGGCAAAGCAGCCCAAGAGGCATATCAGTATACCGGCATTGTCAAAGCAGACAATGTCGATGAGACATAGCCCGAGAGGCAAAGTGTCGATATAAAGCCCAAGAGGCAAAGTAGCCCAAGAGGCAAAGCAGCCCAAGAGGCATATCAGTATACCGGCATTGTCAAAGCAGACAATGTCGATGAGACATAGCCCGAGAGGCAAAGTGTCGATATAAAGCCCAAGAGGCAAAGTAGCCCAAGAGGCAAAACAGCCCAAGAGGCATATCAGTATACCGGCATTGTCAAAGCAGACAATGTCGATGAGACATAGCCCGAGAGGCAAAGTGTCGATATAAAGCCCAAGAGGCAAAGTAGCCCAAGAGGCAAAGCAGCCCAAGAGGCATATCAGTATACCGGCATTGTCAAAGCAGACAATGTCGATGAGACATAGCCCGAGAGGCAAAGTGTCGATATAAAGCCCAAGAGGCAAAGTAGCCCAAGAGGCAAAGCAGCCCAAGAGGCATATCAGTATACCGGCATTGTCAAAGCAGACAATGTCGATGAGACATAGCCCGAGAGGCAAAGTGTCGATATAGTGCCCGAGAGGCAAAGTAGCCCAAGAGGCATATCAGTATACCGGCATTGTCAAAGCAGACAATGTCGATGAGACATGGCCCAAGTGGCAACATGGCAAAGCAGCCCAAGAGGCATATCAGTATACCGGCATTGTCAAAGCGGACAATGCCGATGAGACATAGCCTGAGAGGCAAAGTGTCGATATAGTGCCCGAGAGGCAAAGTAGCCCAAGAGGCATATCAGTATACCGGCATTGTCAAAGCAGACAATGTCGATGAGACATGGCCCAAGTGGCAACATGTTGAAACAGCACGAGAGGCATATCAGTATACCGGCATTGTCAAAGCGGACAATGTCGATGAGACATAGCCTGAGAGGCAAAGTGTCTATATAAAGCCCGAGAGGCAAAAGTAGCCTAAGAGGCAAAGTAGCCCGAGAGGCAAAAGTAGCCCAAGAGGCAGAGTAGCCCAAGAGGCACATAGCTCAAGAGGTAAAGTATCGATATGGCCAAAGAAGGCAAAGCAGTATTCCGGCATTGTCGAAGCAGACGATGTCGATGAGACGTAGCACAAGAGGCAAAGTGTCGATATAGCCAAAGAAGGCATAATAGTATTTTGAGATAGCCCGCGAAGGCTAGCATATCACGTATATGAGTATATATCAAACAGGACATTGTCTATGATGGCATGAGGTAGAATTTGGCCAGTGCAGGCCAACGTATCAGCTTCGTGAGTATGAGTTTGGGACTTTGGTATATTTCTTGTTGAAGCCTGTGCACGACTCTGCGAGTCCTCCACAGCCTCGGGGGCTAATGTCGGGGATATAACCCCGGGTATACCAAAGTACCCTTGTCTCTAATAACTAATATATATATTGTATATGTTGTATTATGTGTGCAGGATATTAAAAGGCGAATAAACAGTAGCTGGGCCGGATTATAAGTGCCCTGACCGGATTATAACTCTCCCAGGCCGGCATATACAAGCCTGGGCCGAGTCATCCCTGTCTAGGCCGGAATAAACCCAGCTGGGCCGAGATATAGCGGTCCAGGCCGGGATAAAGCGCGGTTGGGCCGGATTATAGTGTTCCGGCAGGGCCAGGCTGGGATCCCTGGCCCAGGCCGGATTATCCCCTTGGTAGGCCGGGATATTCACTCCCAGGCCGGATTATTCCTCTCCAGGCCGAGATTTACTCCCTCCGGGACATATTCCTCGTCTAGCATCAACTCCAGCGCATCGTGCCAGTCCTGGGATGCCTCCAGGCTCGGACTGGCACATCCACCATCGCCGTATGCTGGTCTTGGGATGCCCCTTGGCTCAGACCAGCATATCCCTCCTCTCCTAGTCAGTCTTATCCTCAGGAGGAGGATAAGACTGATGACATGGTGATCCTGAAGACAGACGCTAGAAGACGAAGGCAAGGACTCCAAGTACAGACATCGATGGGACTAGCCCATGACCATGACGCATCGCACAGTACCAAGGGCGGTACTGTGCTGATGCAGGCTATAGTGTGACAAGACCCCAGTAGTCATCTCAGCTACAGTGCATGTATAGTGTATTGTGGGGCATCCCTTGTCCCCTGGGCTCCCTATATAAGGGGCACCAGGGGGATCGATCACCCTAAGCCTCCAGAGGAGGCTCATTCTCTCTCGCTCCATGGGAGCTCTCTAGCACTAGCTGTTTAGCTCCTGCCCAGTGCAGCCTCAGATAGGCAAGATACACAGCTCAAGGAGCACCATTGTAGCTCTCATGTGAAGCTCATATAGATCAGACATGTAGGAGTAGGGGTGTTACCTCCTCACGAGGGCCCCGAACCTGGGTAGCTCGATGTGTTAGCAGTGACATCTGTGCTCGGTCTCTACCGAGTCATCCCTCTCCCGGATCCACCAGCGTACAGTCGGCCCCCATTTAAGCCATCCTATGGCATATGTTGTTTCACCACGACGACACCTTCAGCGGCTCCGGAGTAGAAGCTCCGGCCGCTGCTGCTTTGCCGGCATCTTCCGCCGGCGGCACGGATGTGCCGGCCATCATCACCTCAGCCGACTCTACTGAGCGAGCGCTACGCCCAGCGTGAGCCAGCCGATGTGACGGAGGATCCGACGCCACCAACACCTCCTTCCTGCAAATTCTCTCAGTTCCCACGTACACCTCGTGGGAACCGAAAGACATAATCCGGCCATCCCTGGGGAACGGCCGGCCACCGAGACAACCGGCGTTGTCACTGACGAAACTGAGCGAGCCTAGCCTCTGGACGAGGCCAGAGACCACGCGCACTCCCGAAGCTGCTATCACAGACCCCGTCCGAATGAACACTCCGCCCAGCATATCGATCTGATGCCCCACGGTGGGCGCCAAATGTCGTCGTGGTGAAACAACATATGCCATAGGATGGCTTAAATGGGGGCCGAACTAGATGCTGGAGGATTCGGGAGAGGGGAACGAGCTAAAAAGCACGACAGAAAGAGACACTGATCTACCCAGGTTCGGGGCTCTCGTAAGGAGATAACACCCCTACTCCTGCTCTACTGGTTGTATATTTGGGTCGATGTAGTACACAACAATGGTGCTTCCAAGCTCTCTGTTAGAGAAGGAAGATGAACTGCTAAGTGTAGGAACAGAGAGTGACCAACCAACCTTCTACCTTTCAACCTTCTTCCAGCGACCAACCCTTTACCAGGGCTCCCTATGCCACCTTATATAGTGGTGGCCAGGGTTACAACGGTCATACAAGACCACAAGACAAGGGCTACACTCCAAACAGGAGCTGGTGGCGATGGCAGAGACCCTTGACTTCGCCCCTGATTGCTCTCGATGGGACGCCATATCCCTGTAACTTGTACCTCTTGAACTGTGGCCTTACCTCTGTGCGGTAAGCTCGTACTTGTGCACAGTGAGGGTAGGTAACCTCCACTGTGCACCCTGCCACCTTACTCTGCTACCATGCTTGGATGTTTTCTTCCTTGATTGTAGGGATGTGACACCTTGGTTGACTTAAGTATCCCGGATATGACCGTTGGCCATACCCAGGATTTATATGCCGGACCAACGACCTACGAGGGTCGGGTAATCCGGCCTCCCCTGCTCCTGCACAACACACCAAATGGTTAGGCCGGCATATCTAAGTATATGCCGGCACACTTTTATAAGTATTCCGGCTATGCCGGCATATCCAAGTATCAGCCGGGATACATATTATATGCCGGCCTGGCCGATGCTCTTATATTCCGGCCAGGCCCTTCCTTGTTAACCCGGCATAAAGTCAATCATAGACCTTGTGTCTTTCTACTCTCTTGACCCTACCGGGGGTCATCCCCCCGACAGATGTGACCATCAAGAATAAGTATCCTCTCCCTAAGATAGATGATCTATTTGACCAATTGACCGGAGCTCGAGTCTTCTCGAAGATAGACCTTAGAACTGGATACCATCAACTGAAGATCCGTGCAACGGATGTACCTAAAATAGCCTTCACTACCCGTTACGGATTGTATGAGTACACCGTAATGTCATTTGGATTAACCAATGCCCCTGCCTATTTCATGAACCTCATGAATAAGGTTTTCATGGAGTTTCTGGATAAGTTTGTTGTTGTCTTTATTGATGACATTCTTATCTACTCCAAGTCCGAAGAAGAGCATGCAACCCATCTGAGATTAATCTTAGAGACTCTTAGAGAGCATCAGCTATATGCCAAGTTCAGTAAGTGTGAGTTTTGGTTGAAAGAAGTTGGATTCCTAGGCCATGTGTTATCAGCTGGAGGAATATCAGTAGACCCAAATAGGGGTGGATATCGAGCCAGCTCGACTCAACTCAACTCAACTCGTAAATACTCATTAATTAATAAGCCAGCTTGACTCAACTCATTAACTAAACAAGCTCCAAACCCCAACTCAGCTCGACTCAATTAAAACTCGAGTTGGCTCAATAAACTCATTAAGCTCGGTAAGAAACCTAAACAACATAGCACCATAGCATGTATATGGTGATAAGACAATATTCTACAATATATCATAAACTTACAAATGAAAAAAACCATTAGAATTCCACCATACCTTACATTAAAAGTGACTCCATAAATAATCCACGATAAAAATGATATCACATAGTTTTTTAGTAGTACAAGTAGACATATTACAAGCTAAATGAGTTTAACAAGTACTCGTAACTCGACTCATTAAACTCGTTTTCTTAACAAGCTAAAAATGCCAGCTTGGCTTGACTCATTAATGTCCGAGTTCGAGCCAAGTTGAGCCGAGTTTTTGAGTACTCATTAAGCTCATGAGTTTCGAGTTTTATATCCACCCCTAGACCCAAAGAAGATCAAATCAGTCATGGAATGGGAAGCCCCTACCACTCAAACCGAAGTTAGAGGTTTTCTCAGATTAGCGGGATATTACCGCAAATTTGTTGAAGGGTTTTCAAGCATTGCCCGACCAATGACCCAACTGTTGAAGAAGGACAAGAAGTTTGAATGGACCCCTAAGTGTGAAGAAAGTTTTCAAGAGCTCAAGAAGCGATTAGTAACCGCACCCGTCCTAACCATGCCCGATATCACCAAGAACTTTGATGTCTATTGCGACGCCTCCAAGCTGGGACTTGGTTGTGTGTTAATGCAAGAAGGCAAGGTCATAGCTTACCTCTCCCGGCAGCTTCGACCTCGTGAAGAAAACTATCCGACCCATGATCTGGAGTTAGCAGCTGTAGTTCTAGCTTTAAAGACCTGGAGGCATTATCTTATGGGTAACCGTTGTGAGATCTACACAGATCACAAGAGTTTGAAATATATTTTCACCCAGAAGGAGTTGAACATGAGGCAAAGAAGATGGATCGAGCTGATCAAGGATTATGATCTGGAAATCCATTATCACCCCGGTAAGGCCAATGTAGTGGCCGATGCATTGAGTAGGAAGCCATGCTCATTGAACATGATGATCAAAGAGGAGCAACCCCTGTTGCACCAAGAGTTTGAAAGGTTTGGATTGGAACTAGTCAGTCGAGGATTCTTAGCCAACCTTGAGTTTCAACCCACTTTGATGAGCCAAATCAAAGAAGCCCAGAAGGGAAATGAGAGTATTGACAGAATTAAGCGCAGAATTAGTTCCGGCAAGGTGCCAGGATTTGAAGAAGATGATCAAGGAGTTCTTTGGTATAAAGGACGTATTTGTGTGCCTGCGGACTCAGAATTGAAGGAGGTTATTATGAAGGAAGCCCATGAGACACCTTACTCCATCCACCCCGGTGGAACCAAGATGTATCAAGATCTGAAGGAGCAATTTTGGTGGCATGGAATGAAGCGTGAGATTGCATCGTTCATATCCAAGTGTGATATTTGTCAAAGAGTCAAGGCTGAACATCAACGTCCTGCGGGATTGCTGCAACCTTTGCAAGTTCCGGAATGGAAGTGAGAATCTGTTGGAATGGATTTCATCACTGGATTTCCAAGGTCTAGCCGTGGAAATGACTCTATCTGGGTCATTGTGGATAGACTGACCAAAGTGGCCCACTTTATTCCTGTCAAGACCACTTATACCTCAGGACAGCTGGCAGATCTTTATCTATCCAGAATTGTTAGTTTGCATGGAGTCCCTAAAACCATAGTTTCTGATCGAGGAACCCAATTCACCTCAAGATTTTGGACAAGTTTGCATCAAGCCTTGGGAACCAAATTAGCCTTTAGCACAGCTTACCACCCTCAGACTGATGGACAGACTAAAAGAGTAAATCAAATACTTGAAGATATATTGAGAGCCTGTGTTCTAGCCTATGGGGCTAAGTGGGAAGATTGTCTGCCTTTCGCGGAATTTTCCTACAACAACAGTTATCAAGCCAGTTTGCAAATGGCCCCATTTGAAGCTTTGTATGGAAGAAAGTGTCGTACCCCTTTGAATTGGTCGGAAACAGGAGACAGTCAGATATTTGGACCAGACATTCTGCAAGAAGCCGAGGAGAAAGTTCGCATGATTCGTGATTACCTCAAGGCAGCCCAGTCTAGACAGAAGAGTTATGCCGACAAGAGACGTAGAGAACTGACCTTCAATATGGGAGATTTTGTTTATCTCAGAGTGTCACCTCTCAAGGGAATGCAAAGATTCCAAGTAAAAGGAAAGCTTGCACCAAGATATATTGGACCCTTCAAGGTACTAGGCCGCAGAGGAGAAGTGTCATATCAGTTGGAAATGCCCCCTGAATTGTCTGAAGTGCACGATGTCTTTCACGTGTCTTTACTTCGGAAATGTCTTGAAGTTCTGGAGAAGCCAGAAGTCTTCAAGAATATTGATCACCGTTCCGTGGACATCAACAAAGATTTGACCTATCGTGAAATGCCTACCTGTATCCTCGAGGAAGCTTATCGAACCACTCGAACCCGAAGCATCAAGTTTCTAAAAGTTCAGTGGAGAAATCACACCGAAGATGAAGCTACTTGGGAACGAGAAGATTACCTTCAGAAAGAATTTCCCAATCTTTTTAGTTCTTAATTAGTGAATCTCGGGGACGACACTCTTTTTAAGGGGGGAAGATTGTAACAACTCAGAAATTTGTAATCCACTTCCTATTAATGAATGTACCAAATTTTGGGCCAAGATAAAACTTTTTATCTATTATTGCATGTATGCATGTATTTGCTTTTATAAGTATTTTATGATTTCCTGTGTGTTATTAATTGTTGGGCAATAGTTAGTTAATTCTAACCTAACCAACAGAAGCATTAGAGAAAGATTATCAGAGCTAAAGAAACAAGAAACAAAAGAAAGAAAGAAAGAGAGAAGAATAAGACAATCTAGAAAATATTACTGACCACCCTACTTTGGACACTTATTTTAAGAAATCTGTAGCTCAAGCAAAGGTTTGGTCAGTTAGTTGAGCTTGACCAAGTTATATACTAACTCAACCAAGAAGTTTCTAACCAAAATTCAAATCAGAACATCACTCAAACTTCAACCAAAGATTGAATCTGAAACAGTGACAATACCCTATTTTCAAATACAAATTTGTGCAAAACATGTTATTTCTTCAGAACAAAAATATCTCTGGAAACCTTAACTAATATGTTGATCACCCAAAGTGAAAAATTTCAAAAATTCGAATTTGAATTTCTTGCGGGCATTGTGTCGAACACCTGGCAGGCAAAAATCGGAGAAAATCGAGTTTACTGTGAAGATCACTGCTCCTGTTCGTCTCGTGCCTATAGCCATGCTCGTGGAGACCCCCGCGGTCGAGCCCAGCCCCCTCTGCCCCGACCCGAGCCGTGAGAAAGGGAGGAGAAGAGGAAGACAGCGCCCAGGACCCCCCCTCTCTTCTTCCTCTGCTTGCTGCACGTCACCGACCGCCGCGACCTCGCCACAACCGACCCACAGCACCCCGTTGTAGAGACAGAACCCCGCAAGCACGCGAGCAAGGCCGCTGTGCCCGGTGTTGCTCGACGCGCATCTCCAGGGCCCCCGCACCGGCGAGCTACTGGACGCCCTTGCCCCCGACTCTCTGGCCTATAAAAGCCCCCGCCGATCAAACGAACGCACTCACCCCGCTCCCAGCTACCTCCCAGACACCTTCTCTCCCTCCCTCTCGCTCTCGTTCGACGTAGCCTGCAACACCGGTGAGCCACTGGGTGCAGGCAGCGCCGCCGCGTTGGGCCGCCGCTGGACGAACGGACGCCGGGAGCTGGAGGAGGAGTGCTGCCGGATTCTTTTCTGCCCCTCGCCGTCAAGTCCTGCTTCCTCTACGCGCCTTATCGTCGCCGTCGTCTTCCTCGCCGTGCACAGGTGAGCTCCAGCCCTAGCCAACGAGGACGATGCCTGTGCGCCGTTGGATCTTGATCCGTCGGTAGCGTACCGGTTCGGTGCGGTTAAGTTATATGATGAGTGGGACCCCCCTTGTCAGTTTGTTTAAAAACAAATCCCGCCCGGCGCGAAACGTTATCGGGCCGGCCCGTTCGGGTTCTGTAGAAAACTCGGCCCGTTCGTTTAGAATTCGGTCCGATTCGATTTTATTTATTTCCCGCCTATTTTGAATTAATTCAAATAAGTTTTAGATATGTTTTTCAAACTTTAATTCCAAGAGTTTTAGATATCCATTTTTAGCAAATGAATATGCGTTGGAAAGCTTATGAAATACTCTACCCTCTGAAACTGGTTAGAATTCAAATTGAGTTAGGGATTTAAATAAATAAGAATACTTTGACCATAGCTTTTTTTTAATCATAGGAAATTTCTAGAAAATTATTTAAACCTCCTAAAATTTTGAAACTTGATTTGTGAACTCACTAATTAACTCCCCTACTATTTAGTCAACCTTAATCAACTCAAACCTTGTTAGTGGTACCAAGTAGACCCTAATCCAATCTTAGTTTGAAGCATAAAATGATAGATCTCCATTACACACTGAGTTAATTTTTGTCCTCAATACCAATCCACTTAATTAAACCCTCCTCACTTGAACTAGTCCAATTACCCTTAGTTCAATACCAATGCTTGGAAAGTAAACCACATATGGTATTTAGTAGAAAATATACCTTGCACACTTAATGAAAACTTGGAACAAAACTTGCAATCCAACTCAATAAAACCCAACATGAACTCTCTGGTTTGAAAAACAAGTATGTGTGCTTGAAGTGATGTTAGTATTGTGTAGTGATGGTGTGTATTGTGTTTATTCATTTTTAGACGCTAGTGTTGCGGAGGAGGATATTGAGGGGGAATTTTATCAAGAAGAAGGCTACCCTAGACACTTTGCCAACCAAGGCAAGCCATCTTTTGAATCATACTCCACATGCCTAGTTTTACTATTGCATTTTACCTGTTTTAAGTAAATTGCATGATTGAATTGCTAGAGTAGAATGATAGAGGTGTAGTGATATCTTGAGTATCAAGAGCATCAAGCTGAGTTTATCCAACCCTATTTTAGTGGTATCATCACTCAATGTAGTTGCTTAGTCGCTAATAAAATTGAGGTCATCTCTAAGTGGAACCCCATTTGAACTTGGTGACTTGAACTTGAACACTTGAATTGGAGATCCCTCCTACATGATAGTTTTATGAAGGAAAATAATATTGACTAAGGACTATGGAATGTATTTGCTAAATGATAATAAGTGATGTACCATGTGAGCCAACCATTACCGTACGACCACATTACTCCTAAATGGGAAGGGGCTTAGTCCGTAGCTTGTTCACCCTAGTATGGGAGGTCTTGTATCATCCTTTATAGAAGTGCACCGTGCGCGGGTACTTCTGAACCGAGTGGAAATTCCATTCATCCAGCACTCTGGAGCGGGCAAAACTAGAGACGCCGGAACGGAAGATGTCCGTGTCCCGGGCTCTAGGGAAGGATCCTATACTAGAGTGAGCAAGTGAAAGAGTTTGTTTGATTATCTGAACCTCGCATACTTTGTGTATGACGATCCGTGGATGTCTCCCGGCAGATGTATCGAATCTTGTGGGTAAAGTGTACCCCTCTGCAGAGGTTTCAAAACTATTCGAATAGCCGCGTCCTCGGTTATGGACAGTTGGCAAGCTGTACTTGACTTTTGTCAAGAATGATAATAACTTATGGTGACTTGGTGAATGACATGACTTGACCTGATATTGATCTTGACACACTTGAAGTTACTCTTTAGATTGAACTTAGAAAACTAAACCTCTTTTCTACAAATGAACATTCTTGGGAAACAAAAATAGCTTTGGCAACTAAACCTAGTGCTTAGTCCACCATATCCACCTTGCATATCTCCTTCATCATTTCATTTAGAAGATGGTTTGCGAGTGCATCCAATATACTCATGGCTGTGTCCCTGGCTATCAACTTGGTCAGACTATGGGGAAGAGTATCCGGAGGAAGGTTATGAAGAAGAGTATCAGAACTAAGATCTTCTACTGAGTCGCCATTGCCTGTAGGGTGAAGGCATGGACCCGAAGACGTTATTTCCGCTGCTATATTGTGTTGTAATATGAACTTGGTCACTATGACCATTGTATTTGAACCATCGTATTGTAATGTCTATGGAACTGGTTACCAACTACGTTATGTGTATCACAACAATGATTCTGGGATTGTGGTGGAATGCATAACGGGCACTTCGAATTTGTGATAAATTCGCGGGGTGTTACAACATGAAGCATTGCATTCAACATCCATAACAAGAAAATCAACGGGAACAAGGTTATTGTTAACCATAATAAGAACATCATTAATCCTTCCCAAAGGTTTCTTCTTAGCAACATCAGCAATAGGAACATCATAATAACACTTTTCAAGAGGTGGTAAATCAAGCATGTCATAAATTTTTCTAGGCATAATAGAAATACTAGCACCTAGATCACATAAAGCATGGCAATCAAAACCATTAACATGCATATCAATGATGGGTTCCCAACCATCTTCTAACTTCTTGGGAATAGAAGCTTTTTGCTTCAACTTTTCATCCCTAATTTTCATGAGAGCATTGGTAATATGCTTAGTAAAAGCAACATCTTATATCTTATATTTACTAATTGGAGGCACCGTAGGAGGCTCCACGTTAATTCTAGAGTTCAGCGCACTCCGTCCATCAGATTGATCTATGATTTACCTTTAACCGTAGGATTAACCACGAGAGTCCTGGCCTCCTGCGCACGCATAACTCCTCGCCCTCCTCTCTTTTTGCTACCCAAGAAAATATCTCTAATCGTTTTTTTAGATGAATATCTCCAATCGTTTCCTCCACATCGACCTGGTAAGAGGCGTTTTGTGAAGAAGAAAAGATCTGGTAGCGGCGAGTTCTATTCTGCAGCCACCGGGGCTCGATCCTTGGCGATTATTTTCTTGGTGTTACACTAGCATAAACAGGAGAAGCCTTCATTGAAATTTGTCTCCCATGGTTTACTTTTATCCGCCAAAGCTGGATCGAGAAGCACATGGCGACCACACCAACTGATGCATTACTGGCCGCCGCCAACTGCTCGACGATATTGGACGATAAAATTGCAACGTTGGACCATCAACTGTGCAACGCTTTATGTGTATGCCTTTGATTTCAGATCGGGTCTGCTTGCATGATTTTTAATCAATCAGGGCTATGGATAAAACTACTTGGTGGGGGATCGTAATTTTATGATTCAAGTTGATGCGTACTACTACAGCTGAAGCTTCACACGATTTTTTAATAGAATCTATTTTTTTGTGGTCAATGCTTCTCTCTTCAGTATTACTTATCTAAGGTAAGCGCCCAGTTTCAGTTTAAGTTGTTTGGATGTAGATTTACCTGCTACCGCCACAGATAATTAATAGCTCAGTTTGTTTTGTCTACAACAAATTGCACATGTGTTCAAGACACAATCTAGCAAGGGGCAATGTCAGGAAGACTATGGGTTTCAAAATAATATGTTAGGAATATATTCTATGTCAGGGAGTTGGGGCGGCTTAGAGAGATTTGGTCCCTGCTTGCAGGTCGGGTCCTACGAGCACGTCAGTTAGGGTTACAGCAGATATGATCATTCGTCTAGGTTAACATTAATCCGATCTTTCCCGTGAATTGCTATTTAGACTGGAAAAATCTAGCTTAGATACTACTAATTCCATGATGCCATGATTAACTTCTTTTTTGGCCATGACAGGGAGTTGGGGCGGCTTAGAGAGATTTGGTCCCTGCTTGCAGGTCAGGTCCTATGAGCACATCAGTTAGGGTTACAGCAGATATGATCATTTGTCTAGGTTAACATTAATCCGATCTTTCCCGTGAATTGCTATTTAGACTGGAAAAATCTGGCTTAGATACTACTAATTCCATGATGCCATGATTAACTTCTTTTTTGGCCCAGGTTATGTCTATTTGCTATCCAACCATCCACACTTCACATCCCATTTAAGAGGACAAAATCGTGGACTAAACTAGCAGGTGCATCACGTGGTCTACATACTTCAGATTATAATTGTCTCAGGGAAGTTCTACATAAGAATTATTTGATGCGAGCAAGGTGATAAGTATCCTTATTTCAAAAGTGATGTTTTCAGTTCATTTTCAGATGTTGCTCAAATAATGTTTAAATTAATCATAGGGATTCCATTTACATTTATTGCTACTATACATCACAGTATTTTTTTTTGAAGTGGTGCATCACAATATCACACCAGGTCACCAGCGACCGACTACAATGTCTTCTATTGTGATAGTACTTTCACTTGATCTTTAAGTTTAGAGAAATAACTCGCTATGAGGCTCTAATTCGCAGATTCAGGGAAGAGACGATATGAGGAGGTCCGTGGTCGATCATAAGTCTACTCAAGACAATTAACCTAATTAATTTCAATTCCAACAATATATTGCAAAGTAGCTAGCCCACGCAGCCGCGTGGGTTGATGACTAGTTTATAGAACTAGCATTGGGACTCAAAGCAAGCTTTTGCAAAAACAAAATAACTTCAGATATATTGCAGACATCAACATCAAAATCATTAAAATAAATAGAGCTATCATCTCCTACACTCCGAAAAATTTCAGCACTCTTTTGAGAAAAAGTTTTAGCAGTTTTAGGCTTCTTAGTACAAGGAGTGGAAGTTTTCTCTACACCAATCAAAGTAAGAGGATTGCTAGCATTTGGAACAACATCATTAGAGGTAGTAATGGTACATACCTTCATCTTTCTAGCCATCTCATCTTCTCTTTCCCACCTGGCATGCAATTCTGCTAACAACCTAACATTTTCATCAATTCTAACTTGGATAGCATTAGCAGTGACAAAAGTATTATTCTCCTTCACATCATTAGGCAACACTTTTAGTTTCAAAAGTTCAACATCATGAGTAAGGCTATCAACTTTAGAAGCAAGAATATCAATTTTGCCTAACATTTCCTCAACGGACTTGTTAAGGCAGTTTGCTTACCGATGAAGTCCTTGAGCATGACTTCAAGCTCAGAGGGCGCAGCCCTAGTGTTGTTGGAGGAATTACCATAAGAGTTACCATCACCATTACCATTGGTAGAAGGATACAACCTATAATTGTTACTAGCAAAATTGTTCCTATAAGCATTGTTGTTAAAATTATTATTTCTAATGAAGTTTACATCAACATGCTCTTCTTGAGCAACCCAAGAGGCCAAAGGAATATTATTAGGATCAACATGAGGTTTATCATTAGAAAGCATAAACATTATAGCATCAATCTTATCACTCAAGGAAGAAGTTTCCTCAACAGAATTTACCTTCTTACCTTGTGGAGCTCTCTCGGTGTGCCATTCAGAATAATTTACCATCATATTGTCGAGAAGCTTTGTTGCGGCGCCCAAGGTAAGGGACATAAAAGTGCCTCCAGTAGCTGAATCCAATAGGTTCCTTGAAGAAAAATTCAGTCCTGCATAAAAAGTTTGGACAATCATCCAAGTAGTCAGTCCATGAGTAGGGCAATTCGTTATCATAGATTTCATTCTTTCCCAAGCCTGAGCAACATGTTCATTATCAAACTGGCTAAACTTCATAATATTGCTAAGCAAAGCTATAATCTTAGCAGGAGGATAGTATCTTCCAAAAAAAGCATCCTTACACTTAGCCCATGAATCAATACTATTTTTAGGCAAAGACAGCAAACAATCCTTAGCTTTTCCTCTAAAAGAAAAAGGAAACAACTTAAGCTTAATAATATCACTCTCTACATCCTTATATTTCTGCATCTCACATAGCTCAATAGAATTGTTGAGATGAGCTGCAGCAGCATCAGTACTAGCACCAGAAAATTGCTCTTTCATAATAAGGTTCAAAAAAGCAGGCTTAATCTCATAAAAAATTGCAGCAGGAGCAGTTGGCGCAATAGGAGTGCAGATAAAATCACTATTATTAGTGCTAGTAAAATCACACAACTTGGTGTTTTCAGGAGTAGCCATTCTAGCAAAGCTAAAAGCAGACAAGTAAAAATAACAACTAATAGGAAACTAATTTTTTTGTGTTTTTGATAAAACGATGCAAGCAAAAATAAAGTAAAGCAAAACTTAAAACAAAGTAAAGGATGTGCGTGTGAAACTACCCTTGCAGAAGTCTTCTTTTTCCCCCGCAACGGCGCCAGAAAATTGTTGCTTGTTGTGGCACGGTGTTAATGTAAATCACCGTCCAGTTGGGAACCCCAAGAGGAAGGTATGATGAGCACAGTAGAAAATTTTCCCTCAGTAAGAAACCAAGGTTTGTCAGTCTAGTAGGAAAAAGCCAAACTTAAGAAGGTGATGCTTGCTAGCTTTGTGACACTCCAGCAAGGACGCTGTTTACGACACTTGTTGGTGCGTCTTCAACTAGTAGCAACATGGAACCTGCAGACAACACAACCAAGAACTTTGCTCCCAACTTACAATGAGGTTGTCAATCTCACCGGTTTGCTGTAAACAAAGAAATGAGCGTATCGAGTGGAAAGCAATAGTAGTATGCGAGAAAGTAAACAGTGCGAGTAAAGTAAACAGGTGATAGCAATGTAAAGGAAATTGGACTGGGGTCCACAGTTCACTAGTGGTGTCTCTCCATAAGATAAATAACAACATGCTGGGTAAACAAATTACAGTTGGGCAATTGATAGAATAAAGATAACATGCATATGTCAAGAGGATCACTATGAGATTTACTCTGGGCATTACAACAAAATACATAGACCGCCATCCAACTGCATCTAGGACTAATAATCCACTCGTGGGGATATCGCCTGAACACCGCTCGAGTATTAAGTTGCGAACAATAGATAACTGCATTAAGAAAAGTGTGTAATGTAAACAAAATGAATGTCCTTGGACACAAGAATATTGTTTTCTCCCTAGTGGCAACAGCACATCTACAACCTTACAGGTTTCTGTCACTCCCCCAGATTAAATAGAGGCATGAACCCAACTATCGAGCATAAATACCCCCTCTTGGAGTCACTAGTATCTACTTGGCCAAGATAGCTACTAACAACGGAGAGCATGCAAGATCATAAACAACATAGTGATAACATAAGATATAATTCATCACATCAACTCAACATAACACCAATATTCATCGGATCCCAACAAACACAACATGTAGAATTACATAACGGTGATCTCGATCATGTAAGGCAGCTTACGAGATCTAAACATGAAGCACATGGTGGAGAAGACAACCATCTAGCTACTGCTATGGACCCATAGTCCAAGGTAGACTACTCACTCATCGCACCGGAGGCAAGCATGGCGATGAAGGAGACCTCCGGGGGCGATTCCCCTCTCCGACAGGGTGCCAGGAAGAGCTTCTGGACCCTCCCGATCTAGGGTCGACGATGGCGGTAGATCACAATGTGTTTCTGGAAAATTGATCGAGGTACTTAGGTTTTTCCTGTCGGGGGGTCTTTATAGGCGAAGGGGCAGCGTCAGAGGTAGACTAGGGCGGTCTCACACATAGGGGTGCGGGCTAGGGGCTGGCCGCGCCGCTGAAAGTGCAAACTTTGTTTCCCTCAGATTTTGTGTGTTAGATAACAACATTAGTGATACTAATTGTGTGCTAAGATTTGCAGGATTTCCGTTTGAAGATTTGCCAGGCCGGATTATCCGGCCAGGGGTGGCCGGATAATCCGCCCCCTCTGGGGTGGCCGAAAAACGGCTAAGGACTTATCGCGGCGTCACCCAGATAGGGGGGCCGGATATTCCGGCCAGGGGCCGGATAATCCGGCCAGCCGGATATTCCGCCCCAGCTTTAGCCGGATAATCCGCCCTCCCCCGGGGGTGGCTGAAATTCTGCTAAGGACCTGGCGCGGCGTCACCCAGATAGGGGGGGCGGATAATCCGGTGAGGGGCCGGATAATCCGGCCAGCCGGATAATCCGGCCCAACTTTGGCCGGATAATCCGCCCCTCCAACTCAGCAACGGCTACATTTTGGGAGGGGCTATAAATACCCCTCCCCTTCTTCAACCTCAAGCTGCTCGAGCTGTGAAGAAAAGACCCCATTTTGGAGCCACCAAATTAGCAAGATCTCCTCCCTCAACCCACCAAAGTCGTTGATCTTTGGAGAATCGAAGGAGAAGGCCTTGATCTACATCCTCACCGAAGCGATTTGATTTCCCCTCTCATTTGCTAGAGGGCCCTTTGGTCTTGGGTTCCCTTGTGTCCCTTGACCTTGTTTGTGTGATTGAAATCTTGATACTTGTTGATTGAGATCTTTGTGGTGCTTGGGAGCCTCCAATTCAATTGTGGAGTGGTGCCCCAAGTTTTGTAAAGGCCGGTTCCGCCTTGAGGAATCCCTTAGTGGAAAGTGAGCTAGGCCTTTGTGGCGGAAGCTTGCACCGGAGAATAGGGTGAGCCTTTGTGGCGTTGGTTAGGCCTTTGTGGCAACCACACCCCTCCAACGTAGACGTACTTCCCCTAAAAAGGAAGGAACTACGGGAATTACATCCGTGTCTCCGTGTGCTCCACTCTCGGTTACCTCTATCCTTTATTGCCTTTACTTCTTGTATCTTGCTTAGCTTGCTCGTTGACATATAGGTAAATTCACCTTAGTTGCATATCTAGAGAATTTACCTTTTGTGTCAAGCCTAAATTGAAAAAGAATTAAACTTTGAGTAGCACCTATTCACCCCCCCCCCCCTCTAGGTGCCCATACGATCCGTTCAATTGGTATCAGAGCCTCGGCTCTTTATTCGGGCTTAACCGCCTAAGAGTATGGGCACCTCTCCGAGTGAGGGCTCGGGTCAAGTTTCCATGGGTGAGTTCAAATCTTTGGAATCATCCATGGCTTCCATGACAACTCAAGTAAATGAGTTGCGTGAAATGATAGCGCAACTCTTGCAAGCTAAAACTTCTAATGCTCCTCCACCTCTGGAAAAACCCGCTACTCCACAAGTGGAGAATGTGGTAATTGATGTGGAGGGCATCGATAAAAATGGCGATGCTAAGTCTTCCACCAAGGGCGACGGGAAAGGTGAATTCCCTCCTTGGTATTCACCCGACCCGCCGGTTCCTCATCCTCATATTAACAATAGAGGAGATCCACCTAAGCTTGATGCATTAAACTTTGGTCAATGGCAATATCAAATGATCTCTCATATGCGCAGTTCTTGCATCGAGCTTTGGAGGATCGTTGAGGAAGGATTCAAGGCCGTGGATCCCCACAACATGACAAGAAGAGAGACGGTTGATAGCCAACTCAATGCTACCGCTCTTCACATGATTCAAGTCGCCGTGGGATCCAAGGACTTGCCCCACATCCAACATTTCTCCACCGCCAAAGAAGCTTGGCAAGGACTCTCCGACGTCTTTGTCGGTAATGAGAGCATGAAGAAGACAAGATATGTGGCCTTCTCAAATCAAGCGGAAGGATTCTTCATGTTGGATGGTGAGGATCATCAAGAGATGTATAGAAGACTCAAGGCAATCGCTACCACCTTCAAGAACCTCGGTGCTCACCATATTGATGATGAGTGGATCAAGATGAAGTATATTCTTGCTCTTACTCCATATGAGCCCGCGGATGTGAAGAGTGTTCAAGGCAAGCACAACTTCAATGAGATGACCTCAAATCAAGTGATGCAAGAGATTCAAGCCTACAAGGTTGCCGCACAAAATGCGGAGGATGCTCGTGCTCGTGCCATTGGAATGCAAAGAAGCTCCAATCTTGCATTAAAGGCTAGTGTGGTTGAGAAAGAGATTCCTTCTCAAGCAAGCATTGATGCAAGGCTAGAAATGTGTCCCGAGGACATAAGACATGAGTACAATGATCACATGGCCTTCTATGGAAAAACCTTTTGGGTTGATCCTCACAAGGCCAAAGAAGACAATCAAAGAAGAAGCAAGTCAAGTGGCTTTCAAAGGAATGACAACAATGGTCAAAGGGTAAGGACATGCTACAATTGCAATGATAGACTTCATTTTGTTGCCGAGTGTCCTTATGAGAAGAGAGAAGACCATGGTGGGAAGCTCATCTTCAAAAGCAAGACCAAGTCACCATCCAAGAAGCCATTTGTGAAGAAGGGTGGACCAAAGAAGAAACAACCGAAGTTTGTGTTCTTGACTCAAGAAGAGTACTCCGCAAGTGAGAGTGATGAAGAAGAAACCACTACTAGTGAGATGGCCGCAATGGCAACCACCTCCACTTCTTCCACATCACTCTTTGAATCCCCCAATGAGGACTCTCTTGCCAAGAATGTCAAGTGCCTTATGGCCAAGTCTTCCGAGGTATCACCCACATCTTTCTCTTCCTCTAAGACAAATGATGCTTCCTTGAATGATCTTGCTAGTCTTAGAGTAAAGGAAGAAATTATTGCTTTTGATGATTATGTGTCTAGTGTAGATGGTGCTCATAAGATTCACTTTGAACGTCTATTGAGCCAATATGGTAAAACTCTTGAAAAACTAGATGAACAAATGAGGCTTGAAAGAGAATATGCTCAAGATATTGCCTCACTAACCGAGTCTCTTGAAGAAGAGCAAGAGGAACGAGCAACTCTTGAAGAGAAGCTCGATTCCATTGAGGAAGCTAATAATGAAGTTGTTTCCAAACTCATTAAAGAGCGAGATCATGCTCGTGCCAAAGTAAAAATGCTTAAAAAGGAAAAGGTTGAATTTGGTGTTGGTCATGATATACTTGTTAAGGATTTAGAAGATCTTGACAAGGCTCACAAGGCCTTGAAAAGTGAACACTCTATTCTTACCAAGTCACATGAACAACTTCAAATTCAATTGACTAAGAATAATGTGCCTAGTTCTTCTACTTCTACTTGTGATCATGCAAATGTCATTGAAGAAAATGCTAGGTTGAAAGATGAGCTTGCCAAGTCCTCCATTCCCATAGGTGAGAAAAACTTGAATGACCTTTTGAGTAAGCAAAAGGCATTTGGTGATAAAACGGGGATTGGCTACGTCTCAAAGAAGAAGAAGAAGAACAACAAGAAGAAAAAGGCCAAGCCCGCACAAGCAAAGAAGGATCCTATTGTGGGTGGCAAAGCCACTCATGATGATCATGCGGGAATTGCTAACCCTCACTATGTTTCATTTCATGATTATTATGGTGATGTTTATGCAAAATATGTTGGTCCAAATGATGGTTATGTTGCTTGGTCTATTTGGGTTCCAAAGACCCTTGTTGCTAACAAAAGAGGACCCATTGAAAAATCGGGACCTAAAACCAAGCAATGATCTCTTGTAGGACTATGCTTCCGGTGGGTCAAAATGGGTGCTTGATAGTGGATGCACAAGTCATATGACCGGAAGCAAGAAGATTATGACGGAGATGAGACCAAATGACAATCATATAACCGTCACTTATGGAGACATGTCACAATCCGAGATATTGGGTCTTGGCAAGGTGGTGGTCGCACCGGATATTTCCCTTGTGGACGTCATGCTTGTTGAGACCCTTGGTTATAATTTACTTTCAGTTCGTGCACTTGGTAAGATGGGCTTTGCCGTCTTCATTGATAATGAAATTGTGGTACTCTTGTGGAGCAAGTCTCTAAAGGTCGCTTTCGTTGGACACATTGAAAATAACTTGTATGTGGTGGACTTTTCGGGGAAAACCACTACAAGTGCAATGTGTTTATTTGGAAAGGCCGATGTGGGTTGGCTTTGGCATCGCCGTTTATCCCATGTCAATATGAGAACTTTGCAAAGCCTTCACAAGGGTGGCCACATACTCGGACTAAAAGAGAATGTTTCTTTTGCCAAAGATCGTGTTTGCAGGGCTTGCGTTCTAGGAAAAATGCATGATTCTCCCCACCCAAGCAAGACTATCATTTCTTCCAAGAGGATCTTGGAGCTCCTTCATGTGGATCTTTTTGGTCCTCCCTCTCATGCAAGTCTTGGTGGGAAGAAATATTGTTTGGTGATTGTTGATGACTATTCAAGATATACTTGGGTTTACTTCTTCAAGCATAAGAGTGAGACTCAACAAACCGTCATCGACTTTGCCAAGGAAGTTGAACGTCAACATGGTCAAACTATTTTGGCAATAAGAAGTGACAATGGCTCGGAGTTCAAGAACTACACCTTAAATGGATTTCTTAGTGATGAGGGGATTCGTCATCAATATTCCGCTGCATATACCCCTCAACAAAATGGTGTAGCCGAAAGGAAGAACCGGACTCTTATGGATATGGCTAGGTCCATGTTGGCGGAGTTTAAGTCTCCATACAACTTTTGGGCCGAAGCTATCTCTACGGCTTGTCACTCTTCAAACCGGCTCTTCCTCCGCAAAGGCCTAAACAAGACTCCATATGAAATACTCACCGGAAGCAAGCCCAACATCTCCTACTACCGGGTTTTCGGGTGTAAGTGTTTCTTTAAAAGAAAAGGAGTTCGTTTAGGTAAATTTGATCCAAAAGCAATAGAAGGTATTTTTGTTGGTTATGGTGCCGAATCCCACACTTATAGAGTCTTCAACAAGTCCACCGGACATGTTGAAGAATCTTGTAGTGTGGTATTCGAAGAGAATGACGGCTCCCAAGGGGGGCGAGATGTTGTTTCTTGTGATGTAGATGATGAAATACCTCGAGAAGCCATCTTATATTTACTAATTGGAGGCACCGTAGGAGGCTCCACGTTAATTCTAGAGTTCAGCGCACTCCGTCCATCAGATTGATCTATGATTTACCTTTAACCGTAGGATTAACCACGAGAGTCCTGGCCTCCTGCGCACGCATAACTCCTCGCCCTCCTCTCTTTTTGCTACCCAAGAAAATATCTCTAATCGTTTTTTTAGATGAATATCTCCAATCGTTTCCTCCACATCGACCTGGTAAGAGGCGTTTTGTGAAGAAGAAAAGATCTGGTAGCGGCGAGTTCTATTCTGCAGCCACCGGGGCTCGATCCTTGGCGATTATTTTCTTGGTGTTACACTAGCATAAACAGGAGAAGCCTTCATTGAAATTTGTCTCCCATGGTTTACTTTTATCCGCCAAAGCTGGATCGAGAAGCACATGGCGACCACACCAACTGATGCATTACCGGCCGCCGCCAACTGCTCGACGATATTGGACGATAAAATTGCAACGTTGGACCATCAACTGTGCAACGCTTTATGTGTATGCCTTTGATTTCAGATCGGGTCTGCTTGCATGATTTTTAATCAATCAGGGCTATGGATAAAACTACTTGGTGGGGGATCGTAATTTTATGATTCAAGTTGATGCGTACTACTACAGCTGAAGCTTCACACGATTTTTTAATAGAATCTATTTTTTTGTGGTCAATGCTTCTCTCTTCAGTATTACTTATCTAAGGTAAGCGCCCAGTTTCAGTTTAAGTTGTTTGGATGTAGATTTACCTGCTACCGCCACAGATAATTAATAGCTCAGTTTGTTTTGTCTACAACAAATTGCACATGTGTTCAAGACACAATCTAGCAAGGGGCAATGTCAGGAAGACTATGGGTTTCAAAATAATATGTTAGGAATATATTCTATGTCAGGGAGTTGGGGCGGCTTAGAGAGATTTGGTCCCTGCTTGCAGGTCGGGTCCTACGAGCACGTCAGTTAGGGTTACAGCAGATATGATCATTCGTCTAGGTTAACATTAATCCGATCTTTCCCGTGAATTGCTATTTAGACTGGAAAAATCTAGCTTAGATACTACTAATTCCATGATGCCATGATTAACTTCTTTTTTGGCCATGACAGGGAGTTGGGGCGGCTTAGAGAGATTTGGTCCCTGCTTGCAGGTCGGGTCCTACGAGCACATCAGTTAGGGTTACAGCAGATATGATCATTTGTCTAGGTTAACATTAATCCGATCTTTCCCGTGAATTGCTATTTAGACTGGAAAAATCTGGCTTAGATACTACTAATTCCATGATGCCATGATTAACTTCTTTTTTGGCCCAGGTTATGTCTATTTGCTATCCAACCATCCACACTTCACATCCCATTTAAGAGGACAAAATCGTGGACTAAACTAGCAGGTGCATCACGTGGTCTACATACTTCAGATTATAATTGTCTCAGGGAAGTTCTACATAAGAATTATTTGATGCGAGCAAGGTGATAAGTATCCTTATTTCAAAAGTGATGTTTTCAGTTCATTTTCAGATGTTGCTCAAATAATGTTTAAATTAATCATAGGGATTCCATTTACATTTATTGCTACTATACATCACAGTATTTTTTTTTGAAGTGGTGCATCACAATATCACACCAGGTCACCAGCGACCGACTACAATGTCTTCTATTGTGATAGTACTTTCACTTGATCTTTAAGTTTAGAGAAATAACTCGCTATGAGGCTCTAATTCGCAGATTCAGGGAAGAGACGATATGAGGAGGTCCGTGGTCGATCATAAGTCTACTCAAGACAATTAACCTAATTAATTTCAATTCCAACAATATATTGCAAAGTAGCTAGCCCACGCAGCCGCGTGGGTTGATGACTAGTAGGAAGAATGGGCGTGGGATTTTTCCGCCCCATTGAGGGACACCTTGTGGCCGACCGGGAAGGACTATGCTCTACTCAAGTGGAGCCTTCATCTTCACAAGCTCAACAAGCCTCTCCCAAGGAAGCAACTAGTGCACCAACCGAAGAACAAGACAAGGACCTTCATGAAGAAGAAGGGGCACCACCATCCTCTCCGGTTATCTCAACCGCCCCCAATTCTTCACATGACCAAGATCAACCTACTCATGAAGATAATGATGATCAAGGTCAATTTGATGGTCAAGACGGGGACCAAAATGATCAAGATGATCAAGTATCTCCTTCAAGGTCTAATGAGGAGATCGAAGCCCGTCGCAAGAAAAGAGTTGAAAGAGACTTGGAACTTAAAGGTCATACCCTTGAGAGGGTTATTGGAGATTTAAGAAGCAAAGTGTCAACTCGGCGTCAATTGGCACAATTTAGCTCCCATCATGCTTATATCTCCATGGTTGAACCCAAGAAAGTATTTGAAGCACTTGAAGATCCGGATTGGTTGGATGCTATGCATGAAGAACTCAACAACTTCAAGCGCAATAATGTTTGGGTGTTAGTAGAGAAGCCAAAGGAGTGCCGCAATGTGATTGGCACAAAGTGGATATTCAAGAACAAGCAAGATGAGCATGGAATTGTTGTGAGGAACAAGGCAAGATTGGTTGCTCAAGGTTTCTCTCAAGTTGAAGGCATTGACTTTGGAGAAACTTATGCTCCCGTGGCTCGTCTTGAGTCCATCCGTATCCTTCTTGCTTATGCCACTCATCATAATTTTAAGTTGCAACAAATGGATGTTAAGAGTGCATTTCTTATTGGTCCATTGAAAGAGGAAGTGTATGTTAAGCAACCCCCGGGGTTTGAGGATCTCAACTTTCCTAACCATGTCTACAAACTCCATAAGGCACTCTATGGCCTTAAACAAGCTCCACGTGCGTGGTATGAGCACCTTAGGGAGTTGTTGGTAGACCGTGGGTTTGAAGTTGGGCAAATCGATCCTACTCTTTTTACTAAGACAATGGGGAGCTTTTCATATGCCAACTATATGTTGATGATATTATCTTTGGCTCTACTAACAAAGCTTTTAATGATGAATTTTCAAAGCTTATGACCGATAGGTTCGAGATGTCTATGATGGGCGAAATGAAGTTCTTTCTTGGTTTTGAAATCAAGCAATTGAAAGAAGGGACTTTCATCTATCAAGCCAAATATGTCCAAGACATGCTCAAGAGGTTCAAGATGAAGGAACTTAATGGAGCCGCAACACCAATGGCCACAAAATGTCATCTTGAACTTGATCCCAATGGTAAAGATGTGGATCAAAAGGTATACCGTTCTATGATCGGTTCTTTGCTTTACCTTTGCGCATCTAGACCCGATATTGTGTTGAGTGTAGGTGTGTGTGCAAGGTATCAAGCCGCTCCTAAAGAAAGCCACCTTATGGCGGTTAAGAGAATCTTTCGATATTTGGTTCATACCCCAACTTATGGTCTTTGGTATCCCAAAGGCTCGGATTTCTCTCTTTGTGGCTTCACGGATTCGGATTGGGCCGGTGACAAGGATGATAGGAAATCAACCTCCGGAGCTTGCCAATTTCTTGGTAGGTCTTTGGTGTGTTGGTCTTCTAAGAAGCAAAATTGTATATCTCTCTCCACCGCCGAAGCCGAATACATTGCCGCCGCAAGTGGTTGCACTCAATTGTTATGGATGAGGCAAACTTTGAAGGAATACGGTGTCAATTGTGACAAAGTGCCTCTTTTATGTGACAATGAAAGTGCTATCAAGATCGCCTATAATCCGGTGCAACATTCAAGAACCAAGCATATTGAGATCCGGAATCATTTCATTAGGGATCATGTTGCCCGCGGGGATATTGAGCTTGCTTATGTGAGCACCAAGGATCAACTTGCCGATATATTCACGAAGCCTCTTGATGAAGCAAGATTTGGATATTTGAGGAATGAGCTAAATATCATCGATTCAAGGAGTGTGGCTTGAACATCTTGCAAATACACCTATATTTCAATGCATGTTTGGTCTAGGTGTGGGCATGGAGATAGGGGGAGTGCGGTCCTAATTAATTGGGCTATCCCTCCCCCCATAATGCCGATAGTAATCATATCATTCTCTTAATATCATTATATGATTTTTGAGCTTCAATGACGAGTAGTGGTTATGGACTCAAGATACATCTTCGCGGTCCAATGCCATAACACTCAAACATGGTGGCTTCGGCCACCGACCTCTTCTTTTCGAAGAGTTGATTCATTGCATATCTTATTTGAGGTTTTGGTGTTCTCTCCCGATGTTATTTCTTATTTTTGATATGGGAAGGCACTTGCGTTGGATTTTTAGTCGATTTGCTCTTGCAATGTTAAGTGCCGAGAACCACTCCGTGTTTGCTCTCTCACCTAAGCCATCCTCTCTCAAGACATCTATCTATGCACACGAGTTCAAATTTTTCATCAAAACAACATCTGTTTTTGAAAATTTCGAGTTGGCCAGTTTGCTGGCTCCAGGCCGGAATATCCGCCCTCTCTGGGCCGGAATATCCGAGGGGCCGGATTATCCGCCCCTTCCTGGCCGGATAATCCGGCCGTAGTGACCCTGGGTATATAAGGGGGGGGTCGGGCTGCCCTAGGGCAGTTCCCTCCCCACCCCTTCCAGGTGATCCCTGCCGCCGCCGCCTCCTTCCCATCGCCGCCGCCGGAGCTCCGGCCAACCTTTTGGCCTGATTTCTTCGGAGGTTGCTCTCCTCCTCTTCTGGAAGGCTTTCACCAAGCGGATTTCGCAATGGATGCGGGTATTGCTCTTCTCATTGGATGTGTCTTTACCCCTTCTTGTTCTTGGTGATTTTGCCCTCTAGGTGTTGTTTATCTTGTTTATGAATCATGTTGTATGAACACTTTCCCCGATCTATCAAATTGATATCTGCAGCAAGTTGCAGAAGAAACTTTCGGGGGGCCGGATTATCCGGCCACCCCTGGCCGGATAATCCGGCCTGGGATTTTACTGCAACTTCTTTTTATATTTGCTGCTGTCAATTTGGTTCATTTAGTGGAATTTGCTTGTTCATCTTTCATGATTCGTTGATCCTTTCCGATACTCGTGTGCATACGCTTATCCCCATGCTCTCCGTGCATCTCTCTTTCACAGGTGGTCCGAGTATCCCGAAGCGCAAGCGTCGGCTTGTTCGGAATGAGGAAGGAGTTCTTCTGGATGAGATTGCTATCCGGAGGGCACAGAGGGATGCTGCTAGGGAGGCTGAGCAGGAGAAAGCTGCCAAGGTTGCCAAAGCTCGTGCCCGTCGTCGCAAAGGCAAAGAGCCCCGTCCTGACTACAAGAAGATGCCAGAGGCCGAGTACATTCTTGTGCGGAGGAACAATTGGTATGCTACTGCAAGAGATGAAGACATTGAAGATAGGGGTTTCTGGAATGAGGAGCAGTGGGGGATTTTTCGTGATATTTATGAGCCTTTCAAGAATCCTTGCCGTCCAATGCATCCGATTGACTTTGATCACCTCCGCAGCAAGTCTTACTTTGATGAAGCACTCTCTGTGATTGAGAAGTTGGGTTTGATGGGATTGGCCAACATTCAGTGCGACTACAATCCCGGTCTTATCAAGCAGTTCTATGCTACTCTGGTGATTTTGCCCAATGCTCAGAAATCTATGAAGTGGATGACCGGCGAACATGAGTGCACATCAGACTTTCCTACGTTTGCCTCTCTCTTGGGGTATGCGTACAATGGAGGGACTCCAGTGGGTCGGCGTATCCACAACCCAGGGAACAAGCCTGACAAGGACAAGCTCCATGACCTCTATGACTCCACAGGTGTTGTGGGCTTCATCAATGGCCTACATCCGCTTTATGATCAGCTGGTCCGCATTTTTAGGGAGAACATTGCTCCTAGTGGTGGCAACAATGATGCCATTCGCACCTCTCTGGTTGATCTCCTTGCTTTTGCTCATGAGTGTGCCACGTCGTCTGACCCTGCTGAGGACTTTACCCTTGATGTGATGGATTTCATCTTCTATGAGATCAAGGATGCTATTATTCAGAGGAACACTGTGCCATATGCTCCTTTCATCATGCTTCTCATTAAGCATGTCCTTGGAGACTATGATATTCATGATGACTGTGTGGAGCACAAGGTCAAGAAGATGTATATCAAGAGAAAGGCGAAATCTACTCCTTCAGCTGCTTATCCTGACACTTTCATGGCTGATGCGAGGACTAGTGCTACTGCTCGCGAACAGAGGGCTGCTGCATCTGTTGTGTCTAGGGAGGTGAGGAAGCTCAGTTGGTTTGAGCGGAATGTTCTGTGCATGAAGGTTGAGATCCACCGTGAGAACTACCAGGCCTATGTCGAGAGGAAGAGCATCCAGGACACTCAGCAACTTATCCTTCACCGTCTCAGTGGTGCTCAGACCGCCGATCCCACTCCTACTGCTCCTGTGGCCTATAATGCTTGGAACACCGATCGCTACAACTGGGTGGATATGCAGAAGCATCTCTTTGATGCTCCAGATGCTCCCGCAGGAGGTGCTCGTGCAGAGGCTGAGGAGGACTTTGAGGCTGAGGAGGACTTTGTTGATGAGGATGAAGATGCTGGAGATGACGAGGGTGATGGCGGAGATTATGATGATGAGGACTTTGATGACGTGGACGAGTGATTTCTTGGGACGTGTAGCATCGCTCTTCTCCCTTTTTGGTGTCTTGATGCCAAAGGGGGAGAAGTAGTTCTATTAGGAATTTGTCGGGATTTGCATGGGTGGAAACACAAGCTTGCGCGCTTATCATTCTTTGGCGCTTGTGTTTCTTCTTATTTCGTTTGTCTTAAGTCAAACTTTGTGTGTGGTTGAACTTTGTGTCGTTTATATGCTACCATGTGGTGTATGAGACTATGTCATATGTTCTTAACATGCTATGTGGATCATTATGTGTTGTTCACTTATTTTTATCAGCTCATGGTTATTGGTGAAATGGCTATGGAATTATTGCCCGGCATATCATATTATCATATTCGGGATTCCATAATCCATATTATTTGAGTTATCTATGCAATGGTATGTCTCTTCTAAACTCATTGGTGAAGTTGCACACGTCTAGGGGGAGCTGTGTATTTTGATCAATTATTCGTTGTTTGAATTATTCGACCTTTCTTGCAAATCCTAGTGTTGTCATCTAACACCAAAAAGGGGGAGATTGAAAGTGCAAACTTTGTTTCCCTCAGATTTTGTGTGTTAGATAACAACATTAGTGATACTAATTGTGTGCTAAGATTTGCAGGATTTTCGTTTGAAGATTTGCCAGGCCGGATTATCCGGCCAGGGGTGGCCGGATAATCCGCCCCCTCTGGGGTGGCCGAAAAACGGCTAAGGACTTATCGCGGCGTCACCCAGATAGGGGGGCCGGATATTCCGGCCAGGGGCCGGATAATCCGGCCAGCCGGATATTCCGCCCCAGCTTTGGCCGGATAATCCGCCCTCCCCCGGGGGTGGCTGAAATTCTGCTAAGGACCTGGCGCGGCGTCACCCAGATAGGGGGGGCGGATAATCCGGCCAGGGGCCGGATAATCCGGCCCAAATTTGGCCGGATAATCCGCCCCTCCAACTCAGCAACGGCTACATTTTGGGAGGGGCTATAAATACCCCTCCCCTTCTTCAACCTCAAGCTACTCGAGCTGTGAAGAAAAGACCCCATTTTGGAGCCACCAAATTAGCAAGATCTCCTCCCTCAACCCACCAAAGTCGTTGATCTTTGGAGAATCGAAGGAGAAGGCCTTGATCTACATCCTCACCGAAGCGATTTGATTTTCCCTCTCATTTGCTAGAGGGCCCTTTGGTCTTGGGTTCCCTTGTGTCCCTTGACCTTGTTTGTGTGATTGAAATCTTGATACTTGTTGATTGAGATCTTTGTGGTGCTTGGGAGCCTCCAATTCAGTTGTGGAGTGGTGCCCCAAGTTTTGTAAAGGCCGGTTCCGCCTTGAGGAATCCCTTAGTGGAAAGTGAGCTAGGCCTTTGTGGCGGAAGCTTGCACCGGAGAATAGGGTGAGCCTTTGTGGCGTTGGTTAGGCCTTTGTGGCAACCACACCCCTCCAACGTAGACGTACTTCCCCTAAAAAGGAAGGAACTACGGGAATTACATCCGTGTCTCCATGTGCTCCACTCTCGGTTACCTCTATCCTTTATTGCCTTTACTTCTTGTATCTTGCTTAGCTTGCTCGTTGACATATAGGTAAATTCACCTTAGTTGCATATCTAGAGAATTTACCTTTTGTGTCAAGCCTAAATTGAAAAAGAATTAAACTTTGAGTAGCACCTATTCACCCCCCCCCCCCTCTAGGTGCCCATACGATCCGTTCAGCCGCCCTACTGTGTGGCCGGCCCGTGGCCCCCTCTGTCTCCTCTTCGGTCTTCTGGAAGCTTCGTTAAATAATAGGAGGTTCGGCTTTTGTTTCGTCCAATTCCAAGAATATTTCCTGTGTAACTTTTCTAAAACACAAAAATAGCAGAAAACAGGGAACTGGCACTGTGGCATCTTGTTAATAGGTTAGTTCTGGAAAATGCATAAAAATGCCACTGTAGCGTACCTGTGCTTTATTTTGTGCTAGTCCAGGATCACTTACCAGCACACACAGTACTAGATGAAATATCAAGAAACAAAGGTCATTTTATTAAATCGCATGATCCATCAATTACAAATGAGAACTTTACAATGCTCATGACATAGAGCTTTCAGGAAATTACAGCGGAAAGCGAATCTAGCATGGAGTCCTTTTTCTTCATGTGCCACAGGCGAACATGTTGCGGATAGACTCGTAACCCTGTCGTACCTTTCTTAACGTCAAAACCTGCAATATGAAGCGTTGCAGCCACAAAGGGTCAATACACTTGAATTGTATTGGCAAGTTGTCATTATTTGGTGGACACCAATGGAAACCTAACACTTACATGAATATTTGGCTAGGTGGATCTGCAAACCTATTGCACTAAGCAAAACTTATCCTATCACTCCTTGAGCAAAACCTTTAACTGACTAACTAGACTTGGGTGATCTATCCCTGTGGTAACAGGCCGTAGTTATCGTACGGGACACTCTGGTCGACAGACACCTAACGACTTGACTTGGGTGAGCTATCCCTGTGGTAACAGGCCGTAGTTATCGTACGGGACACTCTGGTCGATAAACACTTACATCAAGGTCAAAACCTTAAGTACTACATATGGACACCCATCCATATTCCCAGTTCAAACCACAAGTTTTAGTTTTAAGAAATTGGCATGATGAGATCCTTGAACGGTTTCGAGGTCATGTCGCTCAAAATTGTCCGTAACCGGGGACACGGCTAAGTACTTAGTTCTAACACTCTGCAGAGGTTGTGCACTTTTCCCACAGGACTTAGTTAACCTATTTTGCCGTGAGACTCATTTTGCCTCTAACGGCCAAGTGAAAACTAAGACGAGGCTTTTCAGAAACATTTCCTCAGACCAAACGGACGTGTTCCCGTAGTCCACCCACTGTCCGCCTGGCTTGAGTTCCTGCAGCTTACTTAACCAAGACAGAGCCCATATTGTCTTGTGGTTGCACTGGAAGCTTCACGACATTGAACGTCTCAAATCTCTTTGTTCCTGGGTGGCCGTCCACAAGTGCGATACACACGGTAATGCCCCGGTGTAACCACTCAACATATCCCTTTCCAGCCATTTCCACCCAGGTGATTCGTTAGAGCTTAGTTGTTTTCTTAGTTTTTGGAAAAACAAGGTTTTTCAACACTTAGTCAAAACATGTGATATCCCCTTCACCAAAACAAGTGTAAAGCAACCTATAACAGCAGCAGTTCTAATAGATAATGCAACAGCTAGACAAAAGTCTTAACATAAAAGCAAAGCTGCTAAGACATAAGCTATGGTAACACCTACACATGCATCTTCTACTACAATGCTACAAGTGACAAAATACTTTTGTAGGACAGGGAGATGATGACACTTGCCTTAGTAAACTTCTGAAGATTGTACTTCTGTTAACACACGTAGCTCTCCGTACAACTAAAAAGTAGAAAAGGAACACAACATAAACATACCATACAAACAACAAATCAAACAAGACAATAAACGTGTTCATTCGTTTTGGCTTAGTCTTGATCGGTCTTAGTGATATTTGAGCAAAAGATTGGACATGGAGTTGGTATGCTAGGGATGGAGATCATTGGCTAAGGATTGATGATAGCCTTATAGATAGTTGTCAATACTTAGTAGAAATTAGCTTCAAGGAGTTTTCTAGATTTGGTTGGAGTAGGTGGGTGGATAAAAATTCTAAGTCTTGAGATCCATCTCTTCTATCTTCTTGACTTGGCTCATTGGTCTTGGCCTTCTCATTTGACTTTGTCTCTTGCCTCCTTTTCCAACTTGCTCTTCATGGTCTTGGTATGGAAGACATCATTGCCACCGTGTTGGAGAGGTAGTCAAAATATTTAGAAGAATTTGGGTAAGAGAGGGTGTTGGTAGTTTTCACTAAGTCATGGTAGACATCAAGGATTCGTTAAGACTTAGTGTTTTTCACACCTCTTTGGTTTAGTGGAACAGAACAAATAGCACAAAAGTGCACGATAGGAAAATTGATATTTGCTAAGTGTAACACACTTTATGCAAAAGATGAATTAGTGGAGTTGATCTAGGAAAAGTGTGAAAAGATGTGAGGGGTTACTCCGGTGATTTCCTAATATCAAGCTAATCAATTTTACAAAAGGAATTTATGCCTAGAATAAATGTAGGATTAAATCTAGGAAGGTACTCAATTTACCAATTCGAATTTGAATACTTTACAAAGTTGTTTAAATAATTCCTACAGTGATTCTATAGGATAGAGGATAACAACAGGATCCTATTGCAAAAAGAATCAATCTAAAAGGATTTGTAGATTTTGAACTAGATCAAAAATACTCAAACTTTCATATTCAAATTTGAATATTTTGAAATAGTTAGAAGTTACTTTTTCCTACAGAAAGATGTTCTAAACAATCTTAGGAGTTCATAGAGATTTCAATTGCAATTTTTGGACAAACAGATCTAAAGATATAGATTTTACAATCTACCGGGGATTGGATCCCAATTCGAAAATAGATTCAAATTTAACCCATAAAATATAAGATTTTATGGTACTACTGGATTGTACAAGTCCTAAGGATTCCAACGGTACCAAGTTTGTGATTTTTGGATCTACAGATAAAGAGTTATGAATTTTACAAGATTCAAACTAGATCTGATTCAGAAAAACCCATTTGAATCTATTTGATTCTGACAGGGCCACGTGGCGTGTTCTGATAGGTCGGTACCAGTTCGGCCGGATCTGCAACGAGGGACGTTGGATCTAAAGTGGATCTGATGGACCAGATTGAAGGATACCCCTTCGTTTAAGTTATTTGATCTTAGCCTCTGGATCTAGATCGAACGGCAGCAATGGAAGTGGAGGGGAGAGAGCTCACCTAGTTAGGTTTCCGGCGAATTATTCCGGCGAGGCGTACTGGTGCTGAGCTCCGGCGAGGTTCGGTTGGTTGCCTGGGACGGCGAAGATGCGGACGGGGTGAAGAAGATCTCTACGAGCTCGAGTGTGTGGTCGAGATTCTCGATCTCTTCCAGAACCGAGGGCGAGGCGCGGCTGGAGTTCGTCGTTGCGGCAGGGTGCTTTCGGGAGAGCTCCGGCTCGTCGATCTACTGCACAAAGGAACAAGATGAGGGTGTCTCGAGGTGCGCCAGAGCAAGAGGAATCCAGGGGTACCTAAATGGGTTTGAATAGTACCTTGGTTCGACTGGAATCAAGCCCGCAGAGCGGCGGTACTGGCGGGTCTCCGGCGATCAATTCCGTCGGCCTTGTGGCGTTCTAGGGCACGAGAGGAGAGGGGAAGTGCAGAGGGAGAAAGGGGCTCTTTATAGCCGCGGGGGTGCGTCGAATCGGGCTGGGATTAAAGGGTATTGAAGAGGGGGGGAAAGTTACTGCGGGGGACTCGGTCTCCGGCGAGATTTCAGCGCGGGGAAGAAGATGATGGCGTGGCCCGACAGGTGGGTCCCGCTGTCAGCCGGGGAAAAGAAAAGAAAAGGGAGAGGATACCGGTTCGGCGAGGAAGTGGGCTGGGGCTTGGTTTCGGCCCAGGTGGGCTGTTCTTCTCTTTTTTTTATCTGTTTCTTTTTCTTCTTTTTACTTTCTGTTTTCTTATTTCCTTCATAACTTTTGCATTTCAAATTCAAACAAGGTCAAACCAATTGCAAAAGTTTTCTAAAATCAAAAATAACATTTCAAAGCAGTAACAAACATGTTTTCATAAACATAACTAATTTCCAATTAAAGCTCTATAACTTAGCCAAAGGGCTTAATTGCATAAGTAAAGCAAAAGTTTTAATTCCTTGCAAATTTTCAATCAATTCCAAACTTTACAAAAGTCTTTTCACATTCCCAAGTTTTGGGATGTTACAGACTACCACCCTTAAAAGAAATCTCGTCCCGAGATTTGGGAGATGCTAGAAAGAAAATATAGGTATGGAAGTCTAGGTGGCTACCACCCTTAAAAGAAATCTTCCTTGGCGGTATCTTGACGCTTCCTCAGGTAGTTGCATTTTGTTCCCAGCTTGAATTCACCGTTGGGCCTTTTCCTTGGATTATCCTCATCAGAATCTTCTGATGCTCTCGGCTGTGTCCAAAAGTGGGCACACCAAGGTTCCATCCAATTCTGGTGATAGGCAGATATCATCCATCGCGTTGTCTTCAACAAGGTAGTCCACACCTTCATACAATAGGTGGGTGACTATTCTCCAGCGGGGTAGTTGTTGAACTACTTTTGACACTGAGGAGTCACTCTTTGGTTCAATCAGAGGACCAAGCTGAGTTGTCTCCTCTTCCAAGAATGTGTATCTAGCCTTTTCTTGGTCAGTCCTCATCAGGACCAAGATATCATACAGGGCATCACCATACTCCTTGTTGCTTTTTAGCTGATTTTCATTGCAGAATCTCAGAGGATAACTCGGTGCCAAGTGCTGCATGCTTGCTCCACGAACATGATGAGACCACACATCCCAATGAGTTACAATGGCATCTCTTTGCGGTCTTCTCAAGCACTTCATAGGGGTAACCAAGGTGGACTCTGTAAGAGGCACTGGCATCTTTAAGGAACGGAAGGTCACCTTATAACCAGCATTGTTGAACCCATTCAAGTTACCGGAGCAAGTCAGGCTGCTTGCCACTGGTACCAGATGGTCCTTAAGAATTCCTTTAGCAACCGTCTTCATAGTTGTCGAAGGGCGCTGAACATCTTGATCATATCTTGAAGGTGAACTCCTTTGCGGGAAAGCAGAATCTAACGAAGCTCTCATGGGCAAGAAGGTAGTTTCGAGGGTTCGGGAAGCTGCTTCATGACGTCGCAGTTCAGGATGGGGTAGACTTCGGTGGCGAAAAGCTTCGGAAATAGGTGGCACTCTCATAGGTGGTGGTGGCTGTTCTCGGTGGTGGCTTTCTGGAGAAAAGTAGCATCCTTTTATAGGCTCAGGAAGGTAGTCGAACAGGCTAAGGGGAGTTGAAACGAAAAGTCGGGAAGATGAACTGATCGGGCAGTCATTAAAGCTGAACAGTCTTCGTCTTCAAGTCCAACGAGCAACGCTTCTGTTTTAAAAGAAGAGGCCGTTCAAAAACTTAGTTAGTGGTTTGCGTGATAAAATCATTCATTGATTTTTTTTTTGACAAAAACAATTCCACAACACGGGTAGGATAAAACTAGAGCGAAAACTGCATTTAGAGATTATTTTGAACGATACAGGAGGATTTCATTCTACCGGTTACATTAAAAGAGTACTGTCCATTTCACAAAGTCTTTTATTACACTCGTTACACGACATGTACTACAAGGCAGTAGTTGCATTTGACTCCTCCAGCGTTTGATAGATCATCCTTGTGTCACTGTATCCACTACTGTGTCATCCTTCAGTTGTCCTTGGCGCTCTGAGTTTCTTTTTGGACAAGTATTTGCATAATTTCCTTTGACTCCACACTTGAAACAAGTGACAAGGCTGATGTCTCTTCCTCTAAGCTTTTCTGGACAAAAGTTAGTAGAATGTCCGGATTCGCTGCAGTGAAAGCAAATCTCCTGAGCACAATCCTTCTTTTGTTCTCCATTGCTCATATGATCTCTGTTTTCACTCTCCTTGCGTTTCTTCTTATCCGGGCAGTTCCATGCGTAGTGTCCCAATCTTTTACATTCACGACACTCTACTTGGCTGATATCTTTCTTCTTCTTTGGCTTCTCCATGGCCAGAAGATCTTCTAATTCTTGCTTCTCATACTCCACTACTACTGTAGGAAATCTTTCTCTCTTCCTGTAGTTATTTTGTAGTCTTACCCTGGGGTTGTCTCTCTGGGTGGTGACAAAATACTCTGATCCCTTGGGCTCAAATTCAGCACTGGCTGTCCCGAGCGAGGGATGTATCTTCTGCTTGACTTGCTGGTTCATTTTATCCACTATGGCATTGAGATGGCAGTCTGCGAGGACGTGATTTGTTCCTTCACACAAAACACACGTAACCTTTGACAAGTGGCAGGTCCCATTGCAACGCTCCTTCCCGCAGCTAGGGCATTGCTCCTTGCAGTCCTTGGACGTATGTCCTATATCTCCACAGAGTTTACAAGCTTGGTTCCTTGTCACATCGTGTCCTTCGGGCTTGGCGGGGCTAGGGTCACTTGGTGATTTGTTGTTGTTGGCCATGATATGAGACGCTATTTGCACGATGTGAGTATGTGCATCAAGCAGCTGCTGCACTCCTGGGGGTAGCTCATTGCCATTGATCATAGCTTGGGTTACCACTTGAGTCAACTGGGTATGCGTCTCTATCAACTTTTGCATTCCTGGGTCCATTTGAGAGTTGTTGGGGCTGCTCTGGTTTTGGCGGTGCATCTGTTTAAAATTTGCCGGTAGGGTTTAGGTTTTCAACATGGAGTAGAGTAGAGAACTTCTAAAGAAAATTCCTACCAGTTAGCAACACATTCAAGGCAAACATCATACAACCATCATACATGCAACTCATTAAACATTCAAGTCTTAACAATATAACTAGGGTACGATCATTCCACAGGTCGGTATGATCATACATTTTTTTATTACAACAACGTCGCTTCATCGTAAAATCTAAAGTGGAGGTCCATCTAAACTTCTTGGTTCCTTTTCAGGTTTCACCATTCTTCTAGACCTATCTTCTCCTTCAGAGTTGCAATCTGGTTATCCTTGGCGATGTTGAGGTCCTTTTGAACACTAAGCTCGTGAGCAAGTTCTGCCTTGTCATCTTGGAGTTGATTTATGGCTTCCATCAGTTCAGTAGTGTCCTCTTTTTCTTCCTTGAGGTCCTTCTGAGTGTTGTGAAGTCTCCACCTGAGTCTTTCTCCAAGTTCTGTTATGGCTCTCCAAGCAGCACATCTTGCAGAGTCAAAGAATGACGTATACAGCTCGGAGTTGGTAAACATCCAGCGTCCCATCTTCTTGTGATCGTCATCTTGGTTCTCGTATAGGTGGAGTTGCACCCACCAATACTCTTGATCTTCATCAATCATGGGAAATCCCTTGTAGACAGCTTCTCCTTTCATTCCCAGGCTTATCATGAGGTTCTTCAGTGCCTTGGGAAACTCAGTGTCACACTTCAGGGTCATGGTCATCACGGGTCCCTTCTTGACAGCTTCGGGGATGCTGGCCATCTAAAAGAATTTCCAAGGTAGTGAGTAGCGAATAATAACTCAGCTAAAAGATAAAACTTGGGCAGAATTTTAAATCCTAGGGTATTTTCTATGCTTAGATTCTTGGAATTTCCTCTGAGTGGAACAAGTAGCTCTTGGTTTGCAAGGTAGTTCGTTGGTCCCATCTGCTACCATGATTCTCCATAAGACTTTCTAAGTCCTAGAACTATTGAAGCTTGATCTTTCTTCCTTTGGACTTCTTCGGGGAAATCTTGGAATTCCTTGTGGTGCTGAACTTCTTCGTTTTTGATTTGAAGCAAAGGAAGGTAAAAGTGGAGGACTAGGTAAGAGTTACGAGGGGATAAGTATGTAAAGTTTTTAACTTAGAAATAAGAGTAAGTCCTATTTTCTAAGGGGTCTTTGTCCAATCCTAGGGGTTACAATCCTAAGGGCAACACAATGCTCTGATACCATCTTGTAGCGTACCTGTGCTTTATTTTGTGCTAGTCCAGGATCACTTACCAGCACACACAGTACTAGATGAAATATCAAGAAACAAAGGTCATTTTATTACATCGCATGATCCATCAATTACAAATGAGAACTTTACAATGCTCATGACATAGAGCTTTCAGGAAATTACAGCGGAAAGCGAATCTAGCATGGAGTCCTTCTTCTTCATGTGCCACAGGCGAACATGTTGCGGATAGACTCGTAACCCTGTCATACCTTTCTTAACGTCAAAACCTGCAACATGAAACGTTGCAGCCACAAAGGGTCAATACACTTGAATTGTATTGGCAAGTTGTCATTATTTGGTGGACACCAATGGAAACCTAACACTTACATGAATATTTGGCTAGGTGGATCTGCAAACCTATTGCACTAAGCAAAACTTATCCTATCACTCCTTGAGCAAAACCTTTAACTGACTAACTAGACTTGGGTGATCTATCCCTGTGGTAACAGGCCGTAGTTATCGTACGGGACACTCTGGTCGACAGACACCTAACGACTTGACTTGGGTGAGCTATCCCTGTGGTAACAGGCCGTAGTTATCGTACGGGACACTCTGGTCGATAAACACTTACATCAAGGTCAAAACCTTAAGTACTACGTATGGACACCCATCCATATTCCCAGTTCAAACCACAAGTTTTAGTTTTAAGAAATTGGCATGATGAGATCCTTGAACGGTTTCGAGGTCATGTCGCTCAAAATTGTCCGTAACCGGGGACACGGCTAAGTACTTAGTTCTAACACTCTGCAGAGGTTGTGCACTTTTCCCACAGGACTTAGTTAACCTATTTTGCCGTGAGACTCATTTTGCCTCTAACGGCCAAGTGAAAACTAAGACGAGGCTTTTTAGAAACATTTCCTCAGACCAAACGGACGCGTTCCCGTAGTCCACCCACTGTCCGCCTGGCTTGAGTTCCTGCAGCTTACTTAACCAAGACAGAGCCCATATTGTCTTGTGGTTGCACTGGAAGCTTCACGACATTGAACGTCTCAAATCTCTTTGTTCCTGGGTGGCCGTCCACAAGTGCGATACACACGGTAATGCCCCGGTGTAACCACTCAACATATCCCTTTCCAGCCATTTCCACCCAGGTGATTCGTTAGAGCTTAGTTGTTTTCTTAGTTTTTGGAAAAACAAGGTTTTTCAACACTTAGTCAAAACATGTGATATCCCCTTCACCAAAACAAGTGTAAAGCAACCTATAACAGCAGCAGTTCTAATAGATAATGCAATAGCTAGACAAAAGTCTTAACATAAAAGCAAAGCTGCTAAGACATAAGCTATGGTAACACCTACACATGCATCTTCTACTACAATGCTACAAGTGACAAAATACTTTTGTAGGACAGGGAGATGATGACACTTGCCTTAGTAAACTTCTGAAGATTGTACTTCTGTTAACACACGTAGCTCTCCGTACAACTAAAAAGTAGAAAAGGAACACAACATAAACATACCATACAAACAACAAATCAAACAAGACAATAAACGTGTTCATTCGTTTTGGCTTAGTCTTGATCGGTCTTAGTGATATTTGAGCAAAAGATTGGACATGGAGTTGGTATGCTAGGGATGGAGATCATTGGCTAAGGATTGATGATAGCCTTATAGATAGTTGTCAATACTTAGTAGAAATTAGCTTCAAGGAGTTTTCTAGATTTGGTTGGAGTAGGTGGGTGGATAAAAATTCTAAGTCTTGAGATCCATCTCTTCTATCTTCTTGACTTGGCTCATTGGTCTTGGCCTTCTCATTTGACTTTGTCTCTTGCCTCCTTTTCCAACTTGCTCTTCATGGTCTTGGTATGGAAGACATCATTGCCACCGTGTTGGAGAGGTAGTCAAAATATTTAGAAGAATTTGGGTAAGAGAGGGTGTTGGTAGTTTTCACTAAGTCATGGTAGACATCAAGGATTCGTTAAGACTTAGTGTTTTTCACACCTCTTTGGTTTAGTGGAACAGAACAAATAGCACAAAAGTGCATGATAGGAAAATTGATATTTGCTAAGTGTAACACACTTTATGCAAAAGATGAATTAGTGGAGTTGATCTAGGAAAAGTGTGAAAAGATGTGAGGGGTTACTCCGGTGATTTCCTAATATCAAGCTAATCAATTTTACAAAAGGAATTTATGCCTAGAATAAATGTAGGATTAAATCTAGGAAGGTACTCAATTTACCAATTCGAATTTGAATACTTTACAAAGTTGTTTAAATAATTCCTACAGTGATTCTATAGGATAGAGGATAACAACAGGATCCTATTGCAAAAAGAATCAATCTAAAAGGATTTGTAGATTTTGAACTAGATCAAAAATACTCAAACTTTCATATTCAAATTTGAATATTTTGAAATAGTTAGAAGTTACTTTTTCCTACAGAAAGATGTTCTAAACAATCTTAGGAGTTCATAGAGATTTCAATTGCAATTTTTGGACAAACAGATCTAAAGATATAGATTTTACAATCTACCGGGGATTGGATCCCAATTCGAAAATAGATTCAAATTTAACCCATAAAATATAAGATTTTATGGTACTACTGGATTGTACAAGTCCTAAGGATTCCAACGGTACCAAGTTTGTGATTTTTGGATCTACAGATAAAGAGTTATGAATTTTACAAGATTCAAACTAGATCTGATTCAGAAAAACCCATTTGAATCTATTTGATTCTGACAGGGCCACGTGGCGTGTTCTGATAGGTCGGTACCGGTTCGGCCGGATCTGCAACGAGGGACGTTGGATCTAAAGTGGATCTGATGGACCAGATTGAAGGATACCCCTTCGTTTAAGTTATTTGATCTTAGCCTCTGGATCTAGATCGAACGGCAGCAATGGAAGTGGAGGGGAGAGAGCTCACCTAGTTAGGTTTCCGGCGAATTATTCCGGCGAGGCGTACTGGTGCTGAGCTCCGGCGAGGTTCGGTTGGTTGCCTGGGACGGCGAAGATGCGGACGGGGTGAAGAAGATCTCTACGAGCTCGAGTGTGTGGTCGAGATTCTCGATCTCTTCCAGAACCGAGGGCGAGGCGCGGCTGGAGTTCGTCGTTGCGGCAGGGTGCTTTCGGGAGAGCTCCGGCTCGTCGATCTACTGCACAAAGGAACAAGATGAGGGTGTCTCGAGGTGCGCCAGAGCAAGAGGAATCCAGGGGTACCTAAATGGGTTTGAATAGTACCTTGGTTCGACTGGAATCAAGCCCGCAGAGCGGCGGTACTGGCGGGTCTCCGGCGATCAATTCCGTCGGCCTTGTGGCGTTCTAGGGCACGAGAGGAGAGGGGAAGTGCAGAGGGAGAAAGGGGCTCTTTATAGCCGCGGGGGTGCGTCGAATCGGGCTGGGATTAAAGGGTATTGAAGAGGGGGGGAAAGTTACTGCGGGGGACTCGGTCTCCGGCGAGATTTCA
The DNA here is from genome assembly GCA_007115705.1 of Dactylis glomerata. Classification (NCBI taxonomy): domain Eukaryota; kingdom Viridiplantae; phylum Streptophyta; class Magnoliopsida; order Poales; family Poaceae; genus Dactylis; species Dactylis glomerata. Next base: position 42,637 of record QXEO01000621.1, read on the forward strand.
GCGCGGGGAAGAAGATGATGGCGTGGCCCGACAGGTGGGTCCCGCTGTCAGCCGGGGAAAAGAAAAGAAAAGGGAGAGGATACCGGTTCGGCGAGGAAGTGGGCTGGGGCTTGGTTTCGGCCCAGGTGGGATGTTCTTCTCTTTTTTTTTTGATCTGTTTCTTTTTCTTCTTTTTACTTTCTGTTTTCTTATTTCCTTCATAACTTTTGCATTTCAAATTCAAACAAGGTCAAACCAATTGCAAAAGTTTTCTAAAATCAAAAATAACATTTCAAAGCAGTAACAAACATGTTTTCATAAACATAACTAATTTCCAATTAAAGCTCTATAACTTAGCCAAAGGGCTTAATTGCATAAGTAAAGCAAAAGTTTTAATTCCTTGCAAATTTTCAATCAATTCCAAACTTTACAAAAGTCTTTTCACATTCCCAAGTTTTGGGATGTTACAGCCACGAAGTGTAACAAAACACTAAGCAAATGGTGTAAAAACAAGCATGGAGCATCAAAAATTATAGATACGTTTGAGACGTATCAGGGGCGTCCGGGGAAATTATCAGAAACAACTAGGGAGCCTTAGTGGCTACATCATCATCCTTTATACCGCATGTGTCGTCACCTGCCATGGCTGAAGAGTTGGCTATGCTTCATGGGCTTTTGTTTGCACATTCGCTAGGCTTTCAGGACATTCTGGCGGAATCTGATTCGTTGGAGGTCATCAACATGTGTTTGGGGCAGGATCGTATATGGAATGATGATACTGCAATTTATGCTGACATGTGTCGGAGCTATTGGATGAGTACAGTTCAACCATTGTGGGAGAGACCTAAACAAAGTCGCTCATAGTTTAGCGAGAGAGTGCTTTATGATACGTCCAAAATGTATCTACTTTCCTGAACCCTCTTGCTATTGTTTCTCCTCTAATTTATGTGTTTTGAATACAACTAACATGGACTAATGTTGTTTTCAGTAGAATTGCCCTGGTGTCTTGTTTTTGTGTAGAAATCCAACTTTTAGAAAAAATTCCGGAAAATACTGCAAAATTCCTAGTTTACCAGAAGACACACGGAGCCAGAATACGAGACGGAGGGGGGCCACAAGGGGCTCACACCCCCTGGTGGCGCAGGCCAGGCCGCGCCAGGGGTGGTGTGGCCACCTCGTCCATCGCCTCGACCCCTCTTTCCGCCTACATATACCTTCTGACCTGAAAACATCGGGGGTTCAGCATTTTTCCCAGATAGAGTTCCGCTGCGCCGCCACCACCAGAAACCGCGATTCAGAACCAGAAACTCAGTTTTGGCACCCTGACGGGATGGGAATTTGGAGGAGATCATCGCCATCTTCATCACCGATGTCTCTCCATCAACCATCCATGATTCCCCCATCCATGTGTGAGTACATCCCGTTATAGGTCGAAGGGGATGGTAGGGATTGGATGAGATCATTCATGTAATTGCTATGAGATTGTTAGGGCATGGTGCCTAGTATCCATTGTTAGTGCTTATGGCATTGTTGCAACTTGTTATGCTTAATGCTTGTCACTTTGGGCCAGAGTGCCATGATCTCAGATTTGAACTTGTTATTGTTTCATGATGATAATTGTTGTTTTTGATCTTACCTGCAAGTTGTATACACATATAGTTGTCCGGAACCCGAGGCCCCGAAGTGACAATAATTGGGATAACCGGAGGGGATGGCTGTGATGTGAGGATCACATGTGTTCATGGAGTGTTAATGCTTTGCTCCGATACTCTATTAAAAGGAGTACCTTAATTACCAGTAGATTCCCTTAAGGCCCTGATACGTCTCAAACGTATCTATAATTTTTGATGCTCCATGCTTGTTTTTACACCATTTGCTTAGTGTTTCGTTACACTTCGTGGTGTTTTTATGCATTTTCCGGAACTAACCTATTAACAAGATGCCACAGTGCCAGTTCCCTATTTTCTGCTATTTTTGTGTTTCAGAAAAGTTACACAAGAAATATTCTCAAAATTGGATGAAACAAAAGCCGAACATCCAGATATTAAACGAAGCTTCCAGAAGACCGAAGAGGAGACGGAACTGAGCCAGAGGCTGGCCTCACCATAGGGCGGTGCGGCCAGCCCCTGGCCCACGCCCCCTATGGATGAGACCACCCTGGTCCACCTCTGACGCTGCCCCTTCGCCTATAAAGACCCCCCGACGGGAAAAACCTAAGTACCCGATCAATTTTCTAGAAACACATCGCGATCCGCCGCCGTCGTCGACCTGAGATCGGGAGGGTCCAGAAGCTCTTCCCGGCACCCTGCCGGAGAGGGGAATCGCCACCAGAGGTCTTCTTCATCGCCATGCTTGCCTCCGGCGCGATGAGTGAGTAGTCTACCTTGGACTATGGGTCTATAGCAGTAGCTAGATGGTTGTCTTCTCCACCATGTGCTTCATGTTTAGATCTCGTGAGCTGCCTTACATGATCGAGATCACCGTTATGTAATTCTACATGTTGTGTTTGTTGGGATCTGATGAATATTGGTGTTATGTTGAGTTGATGTGCTGAATTATATCTTATGTTATCTCCATGTTGTTTATAATCTTGCATGCTCTCCGTTGTTAGTAGCTATCTTGGCCAAGTAGATACTAGTGACTCCAAGAGGGGGTATTTATGCTCGATAGTTGGGTTCATGCCTCTATTTAATCTGGGGGAGTGACAAAAACCTCTAAGGTTGTAGATGTGTTATTGCCACTAGGGAGAAAACAACATTCTTATGTCCAAGGGCATATGCTTTGTTTACATTACACACTTTGCTTAATGCAGTTATCTGTTGTTCGCAACGTAATACTCACGGGGTCCTCGGATGATTCCCCGTGGGTGGATTATTAGTCATAGATGCAGTTGGAGGGCGGTCTATGTATTTTGTTGTAATGCCCAGAGTAAATCTCATAGTGATCCTCGCGACATATGCACGTTATCTTTATTCTATCAATTGCCCAACTATAATTTGTTTACCCAGCATGTTGTTATTTATTTTATGGAGAGACATCACTAGTGAACTGTGGACCCTGGTCCAATTTCCTTTACATTGCTATCACCTATTTACTTTACTCGCACTGTTTACTTTCTCGCATACTACTATTGCTTTCCACTTGATACGCTCATACCTTTGTTTACAGCAAACCGGTGAGATTGACAACCTCATCGTAAGTTGGGAGCAAAGTATTTGGTTTTGTTGTGTGCAGGTTCCGCATTGCTACTAGTTGAAGACGCGCTAACAAGAATCGTAAATGGCGCCCTTGTTGGAGTGTCACTAAGCTAGCAAGCATCACCTTCTTAAGTTTGGCTTTCTCCTACTGGACTGATAAACCTTGGTTTCTTACTGAGGGAAAACTGCTGCTATGCTCATCATACCTTCCGCTTGGGGTTTCCAACTGGTCGGTGATCTATATATCCACCGGCGCCATCAAGCTATTTTCTGGCGCCGTTGCCGGGGAGGAAGAAGACTTCTGCAAGGGGAGTTTCGCACGCACATCCTTTACTTTGTTTAGTTTTACTTTACTTTATTTTTGCTTGCATCATTTTATCAAAAATACAAAAAATTAGTTTCCTTTATAGTTGTTACTTTATTATTCTTAGTGCATTATGTTGTTTCCTAAGTACGTTTTGGAGGACCTCTTAGTAGGTAGTGGCTCTATTATTGGGAAAAGTAACATTGAGGAGTTCTGTAATTATATTAGCATGCATACAGATGTTGAGGAAAAATCTTTGGCTGAGCTTGCTCCTAGTTATGAAGTTGCTTTTGCTTATTTAGTTCACATGTTGGAAGCTAGGTTTGCTATCCTTCATCCTTTTATGCAACACATGTTTCTTAAGCTTCATGATATTGAAGACCCCGAAAAGAAACCTTTTATCTTGGAAACTTTGCGTAGAGAATTTAGACATGTTGTCATTGAAGCTAGGAAAGTTCTTAAGCGTTTTAATAAGCTTGGCTCGCATATAGAGGTTGTTAGTACAAACGATGAAGAAACCCAAATACCAATACCTAGCAAACTCTTGGGATTGTATGAAGCTTTTGAAAATAATTTTGATTGGATCTGTCCCAAAAATCTTTTTAGTGAATTGAGTGAACCAAAGCGTGATCACAAGGGGTCTTCAAAAACTTATGTGGATGAAATACAATGCCTTATTGAAAAGACTTCTGCAGTTGATCTTAATGCCTCTTTCGATATTACTTGATTTGCACTTTCTGCGCCTAGCTCAAAGGCGTTAAAGAAAAGCACTCTTGGGATATAACCCATTGTTTTACTTTCAGTTATTTTTCTTTTATTTGAGTCTTGGAAGTTATTACTACTGTAATAACCACTCCTTATCCTTTTTATTTCGTTGTTGTGCCAAGAGAAGCCTCTAATTTGAGTGAGGTAAGATTTGGGGATGTTGCTGTTCTAAAACAGATTTTGGTGCTGCATCGTAAAAATTCGTGAAAATTCTCAGAATATCGTTTTGACCTGAGATTTCTTGTGCATATGCCCCAGGTTATATCCAAACTTTCATTAGTTATACACTTTTTGATTTGACCAACAGAAAATCCTTTAAAAATTCGACCTTTGTCAGCTGTTCTGTTTTGACAGATTTCTGCCACTATTTGTGTTTGCCTCTCGATCGCTTTCTTTTTGAGTTCTTTTGATCACGGAACTTTTGGGGAAGTAGCTACAGTTGTATATGCTTTATATGTGGTGGTTTTGAGTTGAAACCTGAAGTAAAAAGGGGTTGATTCAATATTATGCTTACACTAATGTTGCTAATAGAATTGTGTTTAGTTTTTTATGAAGGAAGTTTTCAAGTGTAGGGATTGGAGAATGATGAGATGAGTTGAAGAATGGACAAAAGCTCAAGCTTGGGGATGCCCACGCACCCCAAGAAATATCCAAGAGGTACAAGCTTCAAAGCTTGGGGATGCCCCCGAGGCACCCCTTCTTCATCGGCAAAAATCAGGTCACCTTTCAACACACCATATTTTTATTGCTTCATGCATTATGCATTTTTCTTGGAGCATCAGTTATCTTATTTTTCAGTTTTGTTTAGTTTTGTTTGCTGAAATAAAAGGTTGGACCCCAACAAATTTCTTTTGGAGAAGTTGCCTTGCTTTTCATTTGCCAAGAACACTCCATTTTTCACTCTTATCGTTCAACGAGTGTTCTCTTTTTCGAGAACTGCGTTTAGCTTTCATTTTTCGACTTGATTTGTGTTCAGATCTTCTTATATCTTTGCATCAAGGTGTATTTTGACCTATGGACCATGTTGGTATTCATCAAAAGAGTTGTTTCAAAAAGGTTCGAATGGTGTTGGAAAAGAGAAAAAAATTATGCAAAAAAGTGGTAAAAAAAGGAGCTTGTGTAGACTGCGGCTTAGACTTTTGCATATCGTGCTTGATGTCTTTTTGATAGTATGCTTAGTGGTTTTGCTGTAGCATGACTTATCTCAAATGACTGAGATTGCTTAATGAGCCTTTGAAAAAATCATGCGTTGTTTTTATTATTTGGAAGCATTAATTTGGTTTTCTCCTTTGATGCTTTATTTGGGTTGACTTGGCGCATGCTTACACATGTTAGACTCATAAAAAGTCACCATAAGCCTCTATGATCATTTAGTTTTTGACTTTTGATGCCATCTTATGCTTCTTTTAATGTTGCTTTGTCGCTTTGCATGATTATGGCCGTTATTGCTCTCTTAGTTGGTCACTCCCAGTCTTTTGCTAGCCCTCATTTTGTACTGAGTATGAGCTCTACTCGTGCATCCAACTACTAAAAACCAAGTTGTTCCAATGTGTCCACCATACATACCTATTAGCAATTTGCTATTCCAAAGTACATTTTACTTGCTTTTATCTATCCTTCAAATTAAACTCTTTTTGGTGTTATGCGAAAATTGGTCAGTAAAGCTCTCACGAACCTAATGGCACACTTTACTTTCCTTGTTCTTAAAAATTTGAAATTGTGGCTCTCTTATGTTGAGTTGTTATGCTTGCAAGTTGTAAGTTAGAAATTATCCCATCCATGCCGTCATGGGGCAAGCTTTCAACATTGCACTTCTTATTTGAGTTGATATCGTGATCTTTTGTTTATGGATACTCGCGATGTGAAATAAGTTGGGAATCTTGCAGGATCATGGAGTTTTTATATGTGTTAGGAAAATGCCTGGGCCGCTAATCTAAGCCATGCATAATTCATGGTAGAAATTTACAGCATGCCCATAGTAAACATTCGACAACGCATCTCAAAATAAAAAGCTATACCAATGGTAAATAAAAGAGATGCCGAGGTGTTCATTGTCTGTTTGTCCTGTCATTTTGATGTGGGCTTGTTCCATGTCATCAGGCAGGAGGTACCCCGTTGGCGGTTCTCGATGATACACATATATTTACAATGACAAGAGCTTGCTTGGGACTCTAAGTCAAGTAGCATGAGGTTTGGGTATTCGTACTTCATGGGACACAAGGTTTTCAACTTATGATTTGTCAAGCATATGCATCATAATTGTACTTGCATTAACTTTAACCATTCAAGATGCCTATGATGGGGCAATGAGAGCTCAAAGCTAGTAAGTACCATAATTTTTGAAGGTTTATAAAACTTGCAATCACTGCTTCCCTCTGCGAAGGGCCTTTCTTTTACTTTTATATTGAGTCACCATCTTCTAACTTTATGCACCGTCTAAGAGAGCATAGTTGTCATTCTGAGTATAATGTGCATTGTCCCAAAGTTTTCATTGATTGATTCATGATGTTGGTTTCACTTGTTCTTAAATTATTTGTATCTAGTCGCCCTCTTAAACTTGAAGGTGTCCTATGCATTTATGTTTTGCTCTCTCATAAAGGACAAGCTGAAAACCATTTCTATGTTTTTCCATATGATTTGAACACATGTTTGACTTTCATTGTTTTATTTTCATGATCTTTCGTTTGTGTTCTTCTTCATGTTATAACATGGTTGCTAAGTTTCTTCTATCAAGATTATATCTTTCATGCCCATGTTTTAAGTTCTTTTGATCCCAGCACTCAATGCTTACATAGATGATCAAGATTGTGTAGGTGCATGTTACCTCAAAAATTATTTCTTTTGTTATCACTTACCTACTCGAGGACGAGCAGGAGTTAAGCTTGGGGATGCAGATACGTCTCAAACGTATCTATAATTTTTGATGCTCCATGCTTGTTTTTACACCATTTGCTTAGTGTTTCGTTACACTTCGTGGCGTTGTTATGCATTTTCCTGAACTAACCTATTAACAAGATGCCACAGTGCCAGTTCCCTGTTTTCTGCTATTTTTGTGTTTCAGAAAACTTACACAGGAAATATTCTCAGAATTGGACGAAACAAAAGCCAAACATCCAGATATTAAACGAAGCTTCCAGAAGACCGAAGAGGAGACGGAGCCGGGCTCGAGGCTGGCCTCACCATAGGGCGGCGCGGCCAGCCCCTGGCCCGCGCCCCCTATGGGTGAGACCACCCTGGCCCACCTCTGATGCTGCCCCTTCGCCTATAAAGACCTCCCGACAGGAAAAACCTAAGTACCCGATCAATTTTCCAGAAACACATCGCGATCCGCTGCCATCGTCGACCCGAGATTGGGAGGGTCCAGAAGCTCTTCCCGGCACCCTGCCGGAGAGGGGAATCACCACCGGAGGTCTTCTTCATTGCCATGCTTGCCTCCGGCGCGATGAGTGAGTAGTCTACCTTGGACTATGGGTCCATAGCAGTAGCTAGATGGTTGTCTTCTCCACCATGTGCTTCATGTTTAGATCTCGTCGAGCTACCTTACATGATCAAGATCACCGTTATGTAATTCTACATGTTGTGTTTGTTGGGATCCTATGAATATTGGTGTTATGTTGAGTTGATGTGCTGAATTATATCTGATGTTATCTCTAGGTTGTTTATGATCTTGCATGCTCTCCGTTGTTAGTAGCTATCTTGGCCAAGTAGATACTAGTGACTCCAAGAGGGGTATTTATGCTCGATAGTTGGGTTCATGCCTCTATTTAATCTGGGGGAGTGACAGAAACCTCTAAGGTTGTAGATGTGCTGTTGCCACTAGGGAGAAAACAACATTCTTATGTCCAAGGGCATATGCTTTGTTTACATTACACACTTTGCTTAATGCAGTTATCTATTGTTCGCAACTTAATACTCATGGGGTCCTCGGATGATTCCCCGTGGGTGGATTATTAGCCATAGATGCAGTTGGACGGCGGTCTATGTATTTTATTGTAATGCCCAGAGTAAATCTCATAGTGATCCTTGCGACATATGCACATTATCTTTATTCTATCAATTGCCCAACTATAATTTGTTTACCCAGCATGTTGTTATTTATTTTATGGAGAGACACCACTAGTGAACTGTGGACCCCGGTCCAATTTCCTTTACATTGCTATCACCTGTTTAATTTACTCGCATTGTTTACTTTCTCGCATACTACTATTGCTTTCCACTCGATATGCTCATACCTTTGTTTACAGCAAACCGGTGAGATTGACAACCTCATCGTAAGTTGGGAGCAAAGTATTTGGTTGTGTTGTGTGCTGGTTCTACGTTGCTACTAGTTGAAGATGCGCTAACAAGAATCGTAAACGGCGCCCTTGTTGGAGTGTCACTAAGCTAGCAAGCATCACCTTCTTAAGTTTGGCTTTCTCCTACTGGACTGATAAACCTTGGTTTCTTACTGAGGGAAAACTGTTGTTGTGCTCATCATACCTACCGCTTGGGGTTCCCAACTGGTCGGTGATCTATATATCCACCGGCGCCATCAGGCCCCGCTGATAGACTGGTAGGACAGAAGATGTCGTGCAAGTTTCCCATTGCGAGCACATACGACTATATACGGAACACATGCCTATGGTTATTTAGTACTACGATGCTTTATCATTATTTATCTGCAATTGCCCATGTCTTGATTATTACATGAACTATCTTATCCATGCAACGCCCATTCATCCATCCCTATGCCTACAGTATTAAATCCTGCTGTTTACTATTGATACCGCTACTGTCTTTATTTTGCTATTGCTGCTACTATTTGACTACTGCCACTACTATAAAACTGTTGCTACTGATAAACTGATGCGAGCAAGTCTATTTCCAGGTGCAGCTGAATTGACAACTCATCTGTTAAGGCTTATAAATATTCTTTGGCTCCCCTTGTGTCGAATCAATAAATTTGGGTTTTACTTCCCTCGAATACTGTTGTGATCCCCTATACTTGTGGGTCATCAAGACTATTTTCTGGCACTGTTGCCGGGGAGCATAGCTTTATTTGTAAGTTCACTTGGAATTCAAATTGTTCGCTGGAATCCATTCATCATGGGTAAACCTCGTCATGGAAAAGTTCCTATATTGCCATCCACTACAAGAAGAGGTACAACTCTGAACACCTCTATTGCTCTTGATTCACCATCTGTGATGAGTAAGTTGCTTACACCACCACATGCACATGCTACTACTTCTGCTGAGTTTGAAAATGCTTCTGATAATTTTGATGATGCTTCTACTGTGCTTGATGAGAGTGGTTCGTTAGGTTCCTTCCTAGATGCTACTATTGCTAGGACTAAACAAATGGGAAACACTGTGACACCTATTAGTTCACCTGAGTCTAGAGAATGTCCTAGTGATGATCTTGAGGAAGCTTACATTGAACTCAATGATGATTTTATTGATGAATTTCATCCTAGTAGTGATGCTGGTGCTATTAGAGATCTTCTTACAAGACGCGTTGTTCGATATAAGTTGTCTCCTGATGCTAAATTTGCTAGGTCTCCCATAAACATTATTCATAAGGATTATGATTTCTCTTTGGATTTATCTTACATATCTATTGTTGAGAAAGAACCTTTTTGTGGTTGATATGTCCAAAATGTATCTACTTTCCCAAACACTTTTGCTGTTGTTTCTCCTCTAATTTGTGTGTTTTGGATACAACTAATACGGACTAACGCTGTTTTCAGCAGAATTGCCATGGTGTCTTGTTTTTGTGCAGAAATCCAACTTTCGGGAAAAATCCCGGAAAGTATTGCAAAAATCCTATTTTACCAGAAGACCTACGGAGCCAGAGTACGAGACAGAGAGGGGCCAGGAGGGCACCACACCACCTAGTGGCGCAGGCCAGGCCAGGCCGCGCCAGGGTGTGGAGTGGCCGCCCCAGCCATCTCCTCGAGCCCCCCTTCCGCCTACATATATCCTCTAACCTGAAAATATCGGGGGTTCTGTGTTTTTCCCAGATAGAGTTCTGCTGCGCTGCCACCATCAGAAACTGCGATTCGGAACCGGAAACTCCGTTCTGGCACCCTGCCGGGACGGGGATTTGGAGGAGATCATCGCCATCATCATCACCGACATCTCTCCATCAACCATCCATGATTCCCCCATCCATGTGTGAGTAATTCCCGTTGTAGGCGAAGGGGATGGTAGGGATTGGATGAGATCATTCATGTAATTGCTATGAGATTGTTAGGGCATGGTGCCTAGTATCTATAGTTAGTGCTTATGACATTGTTGCAACTTGTTGTGCTTAATGCTTGTCACTTTGGGCCCGAGTGCCATGATCTCAGATCTGAACTAGTTATTTTTTATGATGATAATTGTTGTTTATGGTCTTACCTGCGAGTTGTATACACATATCGTTGTCCAGAACCCAAGGCCCCAAAGTGACAACAGTTGGGATAACCGGAGGGGATGGCTGTGATGTGAGGATCACATGTGTTCACTGAGTGTTAATGCTTTGCTCTGGTACTCTATTAAAAGGAGTCTCTTAATTACCAGTAGATTCCCTTGAGGCCCCACTGCAAACGGGCTGGTAGGACAGAGGATGTCGTGCAAGTTTCCCATTGCGAGCACGTACGACTATTTACAGAACACTTGCCTATGGTTGTTTAGTACTAGGATGCTTTATTGTTATTTATCTGCAATTTCCCATGTCTTGATTATTATATGAATTATCTTGTCTATGCAACGCCCGTTCATCCATCCCTATGCCTACGGTATTCAATCCTACTGTTTACTATTGATACTGTTACTGTCTTTACTTTACTATTGCTGCTACTATTTTACTATTGTCACCTCTATAAAACTGTTGCTACTGATAAACCGCTGCGAGCAAGTCTGTTTCCAGGTGTAGCTGAATTGAGAACTCATCTATCAAGGCTTATAAATATTCTTTGGCTCCCCTTGTGTCGAATCAATAAATTTGGGTTTTACTTCCCTCGAAGACTGTTGCGATCCCCTATACTTGTGGGTCATCAAGACTATTTTATGGCGCCATTGCCGGGGATCATAGCTTTATTTGTAAGTTCACTGGGAATTCATATTGTTCGCTACAATCCATTCATCATGGGTAAACCTCGTGATAGAAAGTTTCCTATATTGCCATCCACTGCAAGAAGAGGTACGACTCTGAACACCTCTGTTGCTCTTGATTCACCGTCTGTGATGAGTAAGTTGCTTACACCACCACATGCACATGCTACTACTTCTGCTGAGTTTGAAAATGCTACTAATAGTTTTGATGATGCTTCTACTGTGCTTGATGAGAGTGGTTCATTAGGTTCCTTTTTAGATGCTACAATTGCTAGGACTAAGCAAATGGGGAACACTACTGCTACACCTGTTAGTTCACCTGAGTCTAGGGAATGCCCTAGTGATGATCTTGATGAAGCTTATATTGAGCTCAATTATGATTTTATTGATGAATTTCATGCTACTAGTGAAGCTGGTGCTATTAGAGATCTTCTTGCAAGACGCACTGTTAGATATAAGTTATCTCCTGATGCTAAGTTTGCTACGTCTTCCATAATATTAGTGATAAGGATTATGATTTCTCTTTTGATTTATCTTACATATCTATTGTTGAGAAAGAACCTTTTTGTGGTACTGAAAATGAAAGTGCTATGGGGCATATGAATGAGCTCTCTTCTTTGAGTAATTTGTTTTCTGATGATACTAAGCTGCGTACTTACTTTGTTGCTAAGATTTTTCCTTTTTCGTTGAGAGGTACAGCTAAAGCTTGGTTTAATAATTTGTCTCCTGGATTTATTGATAGTCCTATTGCTTTGGTTAATGCTTTCTTTCAAAAATATTTTCCTGCTAGTGCTCAACATGCTGCTTTGTAGAAAATCTTTGACTTTGAGCAGGTAAAAGGAGAGAAACTGCCTGAATCATGGGCAAGGTTTTGTTCTTCAATTAGAGCACTGCCTGGAGAGCCATTGCTTAAAAATGAACTTCTTGATATATTTTATAATGGATAGTTGTACTGGTTATGTTTTCAGGAAAAGAACTCCCGCTGAAGCTGAAGAATTAATGGCTAAAATAAGTCAGAATTATGATGATTGGACTATGGTTGAACCAATACCAGCGCCAACACCAAAGAAGAGAGGAATGATTGAATTAAATGATGAAGTGAGGAGAGAAGCCAAGAAATCTCTTAAGGAGAAGGGTATCAAATCCGAAGATGTGAAGAATCTACCTCCTATAGAAGAATTATGTAAGCCAATCCCTCGCTCATCCACTATTGAGGTACACAATCTCCAACGCTTTGATAATATAGATATTCCTTACTCTAAACCTCCTGATCAATGCTTAGATGAATTTGATAATTTTATTGTTAAGCAAGATAACTTTAATAAAAGGGTGCAGAATCATTTGTTGGATAACTCTAGAGCTATTCACAAGTTGCAGGATATTATGGAGAGAACCTCCAATGATGTGAAGATGCTTGTTAAACATTTTCAAATGGTTCAGACTCAAATTGATTAGCTCACTAAGGTGCAAAAAGACTTGCTAGTTAACGCTTCTAGAGAAAAACAAGCTTGTGAAATAAGCACTAGAAGTGGTGCTTCTACTCAGGATCCTTTATATCCTGAAGGACATCCTAAGATGATCGAACAGGATTCACAACGCACTGCAGGTGATGGTATTCCTTCCAAGAAAAAGAAGAAGTAGCATAAAATAGTTGCAGAATCTTCTGAAATAGGTAAGGATCCTAATAGTGTTTCTATTTCTGATGCTGAAATCAAAAGTGGTAATGCTTCTAATAAAGAAGAAGTTGATGAGGAACTAGAAAAGCTTGCTAAGAATGCAAAGTACACCAAGGAGGATTTCATTGCCAATAAACATGGTAGTGAGAGAGAACCTAGGGTGCAGAAACCAATGCCTTTTCCTGGTAAGAAACAGAAATCCAAGGAAGAAGAACACTACAACAGGTTTTGTGAATGTATGAAACCTTTATTTTTGCAAATTCCTTTGACTGATGCTATTAAAATGCCTTCTTATTCAAAGTATATGAAGGATATTGTTACTAACAAAAGGAAGATTCCTAGTGAGGAAATTTCCACTTTACTTGCTAATTATTCTTTCGATGGTAAGGTTCTGAAGAAGCTTGGAGATCCAGGTATACCAACTATTCCTTTCTCTATTAAAAATAACTATGTTAGAACTGCTTTGTGTGATTTAGGAGCCAGAGTTAGTGTCATGCCTTTTCTCTCTATAAGAGACTTGATCTAAAAAATTGATATCGACTGGTATATCTTTGCAAATGACTGATATGTCTACTACTATTCCTATTGGTATATGTGAGAATGTTCCTATTCAAGTGGCTAACAATTGTTTGATACTAACTGACTTTGTTGTGTTGGAAATGCCTGAAGATGATAATATGTCTATTATTCTTGGGAGACCTTTTCTAAATAATGCAGGTGCTGTTATTGATTGCAACCAAGGGAAAGTAACTTTTAATGTCAACGATAAAGAGCACACCATTTATTTTCCCGAGAAGATTGATAGAAAATATGGTCTAAACTCAATCAAAAATATTGAGACCATCAAAGTTGGAGAAATTTATTATTCAAGGCTAAAGCCCAAAGAAGAATATAAAATTGTTGTGGTTGGGACTATGCCTATCAAGGTCGAGGTAACATAACCATTTAGTGAAATGCAAAGTTTTCCTTCATAGAAACTTGGTTTGGTAACAAGACTTGATCAACGTTGTTAACAAAGCGGTTTTTGAATGAACGAAACTATGTTCTCACCGTATTTACTTTGTTTACTCATGTTTCCACCTTGTTCACTTTTGTTTCTGTTGTTTAGTTGCATGTTAGAATATCTTCAAACTGCTGTAGACTTGGTTTGGATTTGCTTTCTATCGTTCCATCTTCATTTTCCCAAGTTTTTAATCTCTTTTCAATTTCTGAAAAATCTTTGAAAATAAAGTTTCTTGAAAAATTCTAGAAAATTCTTTTAAAATTTTTATGTCAAATTTGGGCAGAGAGGCACCTGGGACACCTCATGGGGACCCACCATGCCACCAAACCACATGGTGGCGTGGCCAGGGCCAGGCCGCGCCGTGGCATGGTGTGGGGCCCCCTGACCCTCCACTTACCTCTCCACCAGCCACTTCACTCTCTCTCCCGAAATATCTTCACTCCATATCTCAAACACGAGTTCTTGCTGTTCTTGCTCACGATTTTTGATCTCCTTGCTCAACCCATCTTTGCTACTGAGATTTGGAGCATTTGTTCTCGGGTATATGACTCCTTCGATTGTCCAAATAGAATTTTGTTTAGTGGAGTATTTCTTGAGTATTTTAGCACTATAGGTGACAGATTAAATGAGTTTGCATGCTTGTTCTATTGCTTAGATAAGTTATTTTGAAGCATGTTAGCCCTCTTGCAACTCCCTATAGTAGTCCCCTACATTTGTTTATCTCAAAATCATTTTTTATGAGGTTTGCTTAAAAAATTTAGAAAAGGGAAATGGATAACTACACTTATGGAGAAGTCTTTGGGAGAGAAGTACCAAGGTCTTTAAGGCCTTCATGTTCAACCACTCGATTTAGGACATCCTACAATGAAGACCTTATGTCGCCGAGCATTGGTGATGAGGGGATGATGGAGAGGCACATCCATCAACTTTCCCTTGTGCTAACTTTTTGAGTGATGCAGGGATTCTTGATGATTTCCTACTCCTTGTTGACAGGGTTGGATCAACTACATGCATGCTTGATGAGAGTAATCAATATGTTATGCTCACAAAGATTTTTGTTGAGAGTTTTAAATTTACTAACTCCTCTTTCAAGCCATCTATCGCATTCAAAATTTATGATAAGTCTATCACCATGTCTTTGGAGAGATTTTGCTGCATTCTAGGTATCACCATGTTTGGGACCGCAAAGAATATTTAGAACTGGCCTGCTGATTTGCTAGAGCTCTACCGAGGAGTGACCAATGATGATGACCGCACAGCTCAGCGTGGCAAGATAAGAAATATTCAGCTTCCAGCTATTAGATACTTTGCTTACTATCTTGCCACTAGTATTCTTGGTAGAGAGAACACTAGCAATATTTCTAACTATCATTTAGCTTTTCTTGCTGCTGTGCTAGATGTTAGTAAAAAGTACAACCTCGGTGCTCTTATTGCTCGTCGCCTAGCCGCTAGGGGACCAATCTATGGAGGCATTATTGTTGCATGCATTGTTGCTGCTCTAGGACTTTCTATTGCTCCTAATGATACATTGTTAGTCCCACAGAGACTTGATCTTGCTGCCATGAAGATCCATCACTTTGTTACTGCTCAGTCATGTGCAGGGAAACTAGTCTACAAAATGTTATTTACTGATGGAGATGAAAGGGAAGTTCCCTTGCCGCATCCCAGTTTTTCAGTATTTGCAGGAAACCATGGTCGCGCTCGAAGGAGGAGTTGGGCGAGCAGCTTAGGTTGCTTGGCTTCCCCATATAGCAGGGCATCGAGGACCATGAGGAAGAGGAGGCGCCAGCTGACCACTACACCGTGTACCACACCAGGGCGCCGTCGAGCTTGTTTTAGGACGAAGGTACTTCTTTGTCATATTTTCGAGATGCCACTTCATGGCCGCGTTGGGATTGATCTCCACTTAGGCCAAAAGCCTAAGCTTGGGGGAGGTACGCCGATGATTCACTCATCTATACATCATATTTTGTCGGTACTTTGTATATCCATGTTTTGCTTTTTTTTTTTTGATGTTCTTGTTCTTATTTCTGCTTTCCAAAACACAAAAAGACCAAAAAATATTTCCATTATTTCTCTTTGTTTGCCTTTTTAGTTTTCTAGTTTTGGTTTGCTTTGTCTTTTATTTTCGGTTTGGTATTCGGAAAAATCCAAAAAGATTTTACTTTGTTTGCTGTTTCTCTTGTTCTTGTGCTTAAATTTGAAAACCCAAAAATATTTGTTGTTCTTCTTCGGTTTTGTAAAGTTTGCTACAGAGTTTAGTCTCTCGTGACTCCATTGGAGTTCGGTTATCACTTCATATTATTCAAGCCACACAAGTGAAGGGCAATAATGACGACATATGACAATTCGAGGTGTGGTGAGAGGCTGGTATGAACTCTATTTGTTTTCATTTTTGTACATATACTCATTTATTCAAGCTTGTTCGTGTAAGGTGTATGCTATTTAATGGATGCTTAGTAGTTCTTGATCTCATATGATTAGTTCCAATTTACTAATAGTTTGTAGCATGTCATGTAGATGTTTGCTTGCATTGTTTTATTCATAAAACGGTATGACATTGTGGTATCCTCCTCTGAAAAGTTTCATTTGAATCGACTTGGCACATGCTCAAGCATGCATATGACTGAACAAAAAGTCAATTAAGCCTTTATGATTTACTTTGCCTCAGAGCTCTTGTATCATTTTTATGCCTATATTAATTTTGTTTTGTCGCAAGCATGATTATGATAGTTATTGCTCTCTCGATTGTCGCTTCCCAGTCTTTTGCTAGCCTTTGCTTGTACTGAGAGGGAATACTTCTCGTGCATCCAACTCCCTAAAACCAAGTTATTCGAAAGAGTCCACTATAAATTCCTATGCATGGTATTTCAAAGCCACTCTAAGTATATTTTTATGTGCTACCTTTCAAAATCCTTCAAATACTTCTCATTTTGTGCCACTGTTTTTAGCTCATGAGGGCATAGTGGTCGGATTTGCTATCTTCCATATTGTTTTATTCCAAAAAAAGAAAATAAAAAGGAAAAAAAAGAAAAAAAAAAGGCACTCCTCCATGGTATGTGAAAGTTGGTGGGCACCCGATGGAATCGGTTAGCCATGGTTTGTGAAAGGAAAAGTGGGGAGGAGTGCCAAGCTTTATAAAAGAGCACAAATGTGCCAATCTCTCTCAAAACTTGTTTAGTATGGAAGATAGTAAGAACCCCATTGCCAGTCATTGACAAGAACAACCACCTCTCAAAACAAATTTTTATCTCTATTTTACAAATGAAAAGCTCTAGCACATGTTAAATCCCTGCTTCCCTCTGCAAAAGGCCTTTCTTTTACTTTATGTTGAGTCTTCATCTTCTAACTTTAAGCACTTTATTAAGAGCATGGCTGTCGTTCTTAGTGTAATGTGCTTGTCCTAGAACAAGGTTAATTGTGGTATAACTTTGATGCTTGTATCTTTGATATTTCTACTTCTAGTCTTCTCTTGGACTTCAGAGGTGCCTTGGCATTTATGTTTTTCTCCACAAATAAAGGCAAGCAAGATACCACTCTTTCATATCTTATTATGAGCATTACAATCTTGTAGCTTCTTATGTTTCATATTGCTTTTTATTAGTGTGTTGGCACTCTTTCATAACTTGCATGACTACGAGATAACATTAGTTGCGTACTTCTTATTATGAATTGCTTAAGTACTAGATCATATAGTGAGAATATTTACATCTTATGAAGCAAATGTGTTTGTGAAAGTTTTTTTATCGCACTCAGTTGTTAACTAAATTGCTTGAGGACAAGCAATAAGCTAAGCTTGGGGGGAGTTGATATTGTCGGTGTTCTGGATACCGGGGTATCCCGGTCCACCTGCTCCTGGGCCCCTTCAACGGCCCAGCTTCAGCCCAGGGGAAGGAGGACCTGGGCGCTATAAAAGGAGGGGAGGCCACCCCTTAGAGGGGATCCGATCTTCATCTCCGGGCTCCTAGCTAGGCTAAGTTGGTTCTTCTACCTCCGGCCAGTTAGAGCTCTGTAACCAAGACCTTGTACTCCTCACGAGGTATCGCGTCGTAATACAAGAAGGCAGGAAGTAGGGGTTTTACCTCACCACGAGGCCCCTGAACCTGGGTAAAGCTCGGTGTCTCTCTCTGCAGTGCGTTGTGCGTTCGACGCCTCGAGGCTTCCGTCACCGTGTTTCGTTGCGATCCAAGATCTCCCACGTTCATCCCCCTGCGTTCAAATCTTTGGGTCCGTAGCGTGGTATCCCGTGTTCTTGCGACACGAAATCCATCGACATTTGGCGCGCCAGGTAGGGGTCTAAGGTGTGTTTTCTTCTAGATCTACTTCGACATGGCCGACGCCAACGCAAGGCTCGAGCGTCTTCGCCGCCGCAATGCCGTTTGGGGACAAACCGAGCCCATCTTCCGTCGTCAGCATGACTCAGCCAAGGAGGAAGAGGAGGAAGATCTGGAGTCCTCCTACATCCCGTCCGGGCGTACAGAGCCATCACTCTCCTTCACCGCCACCGCTACTTCTCGAGCTCGTTCTGGGAGTCAGCTGTCCCCTGTGCAGGATCTCGCCATGGCGCAGGAGCTGTTGCGCTATCAGCCCACTGTGGACGGGCGTGAGAGATGGCGCGCTCGAATCGCCGAGCTCGTCGCCATCACCAACAAAGACCCGGCCCAGGGAGGAGCCTAGGACGCGGGAGAGCCAGATCCGGCGGTGGGGCACCGCGCCCCGGGCGCCGGAGATGGGAAGGACGCAAAGGCCAAGAAGGCAGCTTCCCGCGCCGCATCTTCACCGTGCGGAGAGCCTAGCTACCAAATCGTCCAATGCGCTCCAGAAAACGCACGCGTCTCCCTCGAGCGCCGCCGTGAAAATCATGATCGCGCCATCGACGACATCGGCGAAGCTGGCAAGAACGTCAAGACCCCCGGGGACCCTATCTACAACCCCGGGTGCCTTGCTCTCACTCGCCAGCAACGCTATGTGGTCTGGCCTAACAAGTTCAAGCCGGACATCAGCGCGCGTTATGATGGGACCACCAACCCCGTCGAATTCCTCCAGCTCTACGTCGTCACCGTTCAGGCCGCGCGTGGAGATCAGTGTGCGATGGCCAATTGGTTTCCCATGGCCCTCAAAGACGCTCTGCGAACTTGGCTCATGAATCTTCCTCACGAGTCCGTGACTTCATGGAAGGACTTGTGCCATCAGTTCGTCGCCAACTTCATGCCCACGTACGAGCGCCCCGCCACTAAGAATGATCTTAAGGCGGTGCGTCAGTACAAGGGCGAGACACTTTGTCAATACATCCAGCGCTTCAGCCAGATGAGGAACACGATTCCCCGAATCTCCAATGAGGAGGTCATCTCCGCGTTCTCCACGGGCGTTTCCGACATCAAGATGAGGGAGAAGCTGTCCGTGAATGATGAGCTGAATTTCGTCGTCAGGCTCTTCAAGATCGCCGACAGATGCGCTAAGGCCGAGAAGGGGAGGATCTTCGTGCACAACCTGCCAGAGGTGCTTCCCCCAAAGCCGAAGTCTAAGGACCCCAAGCGCAAGGAGGCAGCTGTCCTCGCGGCGGAGCTAGATCATAAGCAGCGCCATGGGGACCGCTCCGAGCGCGATAAAGGTCGATGTCATCGCTACTGCATCCTCCACAAAAAGGACACCCACAATACCGACGATTGTTGGATTGTCCGGAAGTTTCATCAAGAAAATGGTGTCACCAAGCGCCGTGGGAGCAGCCGTAGCCACGGCAAGGGTGGATCCCGGGGCGATCGCCGCGACGACGACCGGGACGAGGGTCGTCGCCACGATGGTCTGTCTCGTGCAGATCCCGAGCCGCTACCGCTGCCTCCACCGGCGAATGATCATCGGGAAGAGAACCAGGGGGGCTATCAAGAGCTGCGAGGCTTCGCCGCTTGCCTCCTGGGTGGAGCCCAAGCTCCTTTGTCTAATTGTCACTTCAAGCAGCTGTTGTGAGAGATTGCGGCGGTGCAGCCCAGCGCCAGCAATCGCTTGATGAAGTGGTCTACCAGCAAGATCGGCTTCGACGAGGAGGATCATCCAACCTCCACTAAGGCCGTGGGCACGATTCCCCTCTTGTGCACGCCTACCATCAATAACATCGCCGTCAACCGTACTCTCATCGATGGAGGGGCAGGCCTCAACATCATCTCTGTCGAGATCTTTGAGAAGATGCAGGTGCCGTACCATCGGCTCATGCCAACCCGATCGTTCTTCGGGGTAACAGAGGGTTCTACAACGCCAATCGGGCAGGTGCGCCTGCCCGTCACCTTCGGCACCCGGGACAACTACAGGACAGAAAGCCTCGACTTCGACATCGCCTACATTGCGCTGCCGTACAATGCCATCCTCGGCTATCTGGCCCTGGCAAGATTCATGGCAGCAATGCATCATGGCTTCAACGTCCTCAAGATTCTAGGCGCCAACGGCATGATCACCGTGCACTGCAATGAAAAGGACGCTCTCCGGTCTGTGGAGCATGTCTACCGTGAGGCCGCCACCATGTTCCCCGCTGATGAAGATCTGCTGGAGCACTCCGGTGACCTCACGAGGAAGAAGCAGCTCGTATCACATGAGCGGGCTGCTGCGAAGAAGGCCTCTCTTGAGCCCCTTCTGCCGGGCTTGTCAGGGAAGAAGTTCGCCGCCTCTGCATCGCCTACTCCAAGCGAGGACCTGGTCCATCCGATGCTGGACATGAGCATTGGGGAAGCTGTGGTACCCTCAGGGAGGAGGCCCCAGTTTACCCAAGAGCGCTCTGCTACAAAGAAAGTCCCGCTTCAGGCTGGGGGCTGCGAAAACTTCGTCACCATCGGGGCAGGGCTTTCTCCCAAATAGGAAAGCGCGCTCGTCACCTTCCTGCGGGCAAACTCTGACATGTTCATTTGGACTCCGTCAGATATGCCCGGCGTTCCCAGGGAGGTGATTGAGCACCACTTAGCCGTGTGCCCTCGGGCACACCCCGTGAAGCAGAAGACCAGGAAGCAAGCACAAGAGAAACAAGACTTCATCGTCCAAGAGATAGAGAAGTTGAAGCAGGCCAAGTTGATACGCGAGGTAGCCCACCCCTCCTGGATTGCCAATCCGGTGGTTGTCCCAAAGGCTAATGGTACTGGGCGCCTCTGCGTGGACTTTACAAGTCTCAACAAGGCCTGTCCCAAGGATCCTTATCCACTCCCAAGGATAGATCAAATCATCGACTCCACCGCTGGCTGCGACCTCCTTTGCTTCTTGGATGCCTTCTCCGGCTATCATCAAATCAAGATGGCAAGGGAGGACGAAGATAAGACTGCCTTCATCACACCTTGCGGTGTGTACTGCTACGTCTGCATGCCCTTCGGCCTGAAGAACGCTGGGGCCACATTCCAAAGGCTCATGCGTAAGGCCTTGGGGGCTCAGATGGGAAGAAATGCAGAAGCCTACGTCGATGACATCATCATCAAGACTCGCGAGAGTCACACCTTCATCGAAGATCTGGAGGAAACCTTCACCAACCTGAGGAAGGTAAACATCAAGCTCAACCCCGCCAAGTGCGCCTTCGGCGTACCATCGGGAAAGTTGTTGGGGTTCCTCGTGTCTCATCGCGGGATAGAGGCGAACCCTGACAAAGTCAAGGCCATCAAAGAAATGCGTCCTCCGCGCAATCTCAAGGAAATGCAACGCCTCGCGGGATGCATGGCAGCTCTAGGGTGCTTCATCGCGAGGAGTGGAGAGAAGGCCCTGCCCTTCTTCAAGCTCATGAAGCGCACTGGGAAGTTTGAGTGGACTCCGGAAGCTGACAAGGCCTACGCCGAGCTGAAGAGGTATCTCACGAGCCCACCGATCATGGTTGCCCCAACGTTCTACGAGCCCTTGCTGCTCTACATCGCAGCAACCCCGAGAACTGCAAGCGCTGTCCTTGTCGCTGAGCGGGACGCCAAGGTAATCGCCAAAGAGAGAATTGATCCTCCTTGCCTGGGGGCTCCTCCTGAGGAAGACGCATCAATTTCTTCTGTCCCTCTAGAGGAGCTGCCCGCTGCAACTTCGCCGACCGAGCCGCTCTCACAGAGCGACGCTCCTAAACTCCATGAGGAGAAAACTCCTGAGAACTCCAAGGTGAAGAAGCCCGTGTACTTCGTCAGCACGGTACTACGCGACGCGCGGGAGCGCTACACCATGCAGCAAAAGCTACTCTACACCCTGCTGATCGCTTCAAGGAAACTACGTCATTACTTCCAGGGTCACCCGATTAAGGTGGTCACTGATCGACCCCTGGAGACCATTCTATGCAACCCAAATGTCACCGGACGGGTGGCAAAGTGGGCCATCGAGCTTCAACCCTTCGAGATCTCCTTCGAAACCACCAAGGTGACCAAGAGCAAAGCTTTGGCTGAGTTCACTGCCGAATGGACTGATCCCTTCGCCGACGAGCCTCCAGAGGTGGAGTCAACGCTCCTAGGAGAAGAAGCCCCAGGCCTCTGGGTAATGCACTTCGATGGCGCCTTCAACCTCCCCGGTGCGAGGGCTGGCACCATCCTTACCTCTCCCTCTGGGGACAAGCTCTTCTACGATGTCCAGCTCTATTTTAAACCAGAGCACAAGGTCTCCAACAACATCGCGGAATATGAAGGACTACTCGCTGGCCTAAGGGCAGCGAATGCTTTGGGCATCAAGCACCTCATCGTCAAGGGAGATTCATAGCTGGTTGTGAACTTCTCAAACAAGAGCTACACTACAAAGGATGAGCACATGGCAGCTTATCTTGAGGAACATTGAAAGATGGAAAAACGTTTCCAAGGTTTGGAGCTGAAGCACATTCCAAGAGGACAAAATATAGAAGCGGACGAAATTGCCAAGCGCGCCTCTCATCGCCTGGCACAACCTGCCGGTGTCTTCGAGGAGCGTCTCTTCAAGCCATCCGCCTCTCCATCATCGACAGGATCTGGCCTTCCGCCTGCCTTGCCACCGCCACCGGAGCAGGGGGCTCCCGATTGCGGGCCTCCTTCGGGTGACCGCGTCCTTCTGGCATTGGCGCGGCAGGACAGAGTGGATTGGATCCTCGAGCTCAAGGCTTTCCTCATTAGCAGTAGGCTTCTTGAGGATTAATCAGAGGCCGAAAGGATAGTACGCCAAGCTTCGAGATACTGTGGCAAGGATGGTGACTTGTACCAGTGTCGCCCAAACGGCATCGCTCTGAAGTGCATATCTACTCACCAGGGCCAAGAGCTTCTCAGGGACATCCATGCCGGCGAGTGTGGGCATCACGCTTCTGCTTCAACCCTTGCCGCAAAGGCATACCGAAGCGGCTTCTACTGGCCTTCGGTGCTCGAGGACGCGGTGGAGATGGTCAAGAGGTGCAAGGCATTCCAATTCCATGCCAAGCAGATTCATCAGCCGGCGCAGGAGTTGCAAACCATCCCACTCACTTGGCCTTTTGCTGTTTGGGGGCTGGACATTCTCGGTCCATTCCCTAGAGCACAAGGGGGCTACCGCTACCTCTACGTCGCCATCGACAAGTTTACCAAGTGGGTGGAGGTGGAGCCGATGTGCACCATCCCGGCCAGGTCCGCAGTCAAGTTCATACGTGGGCTGGTCTGCCGTTTTGGTGTGCCTAACCGCATAATCACCGACAACGGCAGCCAGTTCACCAGCGGGCTGTTCCGGGAGTACTGCGCATCGGCCGACATCAAGATCTTCTTCGCCTTAGTTGCCTATCCCAGAAGCAATGGCCAGGCCGAGCATGCCAACGCCGAAGTCCTCAAAGGACTCAAAACGAGAAGCTTCAACGCCAAGCTCGAAGCCTGTGGCAAAAAATGGTTAGACAACCTCTAATCCATCCTGTGGTCCATTCGGACTATAGCTACCAAGCCCACCGGGGAGACCCCTTTCTTCTTGGTCTATGGGGCGGAGGCTGTTCTTCCCACCGACGTCAAGTTCGGGTCGCCAAGAGTGCTCGCCTTCAATGAGATACGTCAAGAGGACCTCATCAAGGATCGCCTCCTCCAGCTCGAAGAAGCTCGGTGCCAAGCGGTGCTTCGCGTTGTGAGGTACCAGCAAGGACTACGCCGCTACCATAGCCGCCATGTTCGGGCCAGGACTCTGGAGGTCGGCGATCTGGTGCTGAGGAGGATACTCTCTCACGAGGGCCTGCACAAGCTGTCTCCAATGTGGGAGGGCCCCTTCAATGTGACGCACATCGCCAGGTCGGGCTCGGCGCGGCTGGAAACCACAGAAGGCGTGCCGGTGGGGAACCCGTGGAACATAGCTCATCTGTGAAAGTTCTACCCGTAGGTTCCTCACGAGGAGATAAGACCATTGTCACGGCACTTTGTATCAGCTCAAACTGCTCTTCAGCACTGATATTAAGTTAAAGCGCATTATAGCGCCTCTGCTTCGGTATGATATTAAAATGGCATGAAGTCCATTTATTTTCTGCTGTACTCCACGCGGAAGGGGGCTAGGCATGGTGTCTATGCTGGGGCCTTCGCCCGAAAAACAGCAAGCCCGAAAAACCCGAAGGGACTGAGCTCTGATCAGGGGCGACGGCCCCGTTATCGATCACCTCCATGTGCCCGTGGTGCTTAGTTCCTCGCGAAGTACATCGGAAAATAAGAAATCTTCGGGAAGAGTCCAAGGTGTGCCTAGGGCACCCGCTAAGGACCAGCGCCTCGTGAGCAACCCTCACGAGGGTGCAAGGACGCGTCGATGCACTTAGCATCCGCAGGAAGATTCCCCTCACTCGAGGAAGGCCAAACATGGCAGGATTACTGAAGACCAAGGCCGCTCCGATCATCTTGCAAAGGAGACGCAGATCCGGAGGTCCGCGCCAGGCCCTTCACCTCGTGAGCAACCCTTAAAGAGGTGTCGACGGTCTCTGGGCTCTCTTAAGCGTCGATGCTTTCGTATCCGTGAGAGTCCAGCTTCCCTCACGACGAGGAAGGCCCCGTGAATCGCCACGTGCGGCAATTTGCTCTTAGCTGCTAGCACAGATAGTGCCGCACTCCCTCACGACGAGGAAGGTCCCTGTGCCGGTCACAGGGGCATCTTATTCGCCTTTCTTTTTTTGTTTATTTTATCGATTTGTTTTTCGTTTTTGGGGATTTGGGGTTTTTTGTTTACCAACTCTTTCTTCAACCACTTGTCTGAGGAATCGTCAAATGTCATCACTGGCGCTGACCCCATCATGAGCTCTGAGGCGCAGGGAGGCCTCCCGCCGGCGTTAACAACTCACTAGGGCTCTCGAGCGTGCGGATGACCAGGACAACGACGAACAGTGAGAAGAAAAAGAACAAGGCAATTAACAACGAAGACTTCATTGATAGCCCCCGGTGGGGGGAGAAACAGAGGCACGGCGGGGCATACCCTGCCGGCGTAAACTACATCGCAAAAGAGGGGAGGAGACTAGCTCCCCTCCCCAGAGGGCTACCGCGGCAAGGCCACCCCTTCACTCCGCCATAGGCTGGGGGTAGGTGCGGCGGATGCCGGCGGCGGCGAAGATCCGCACCGAGGCCTCCAGTGTCCCCAGCTTGAAGCGAAAGACGAGGTGGTCACCAACGCAGAGGCGGTGGCCGAGGGCAAAGGCCCTCCAGCGCCCAGAGAGGACAGCGTTGCCGCCTGCTCCGAGGATGATGTCAACAGGCCAGAGGAGCTCTGGCCTGCTCTGCTCCACCAGCGCGACCTCTTCGGAGGAAGTGCCAGGGGCGTAGATTACCCTTCGGACTGCGTCAGGCAGCCAGAGGGAGAAGAATCTCCAGGCGTCGATGATGACGAGGAGCTCCAGGAAGTGGGACCCCTGAGCAACAAGGGGACCCAGCATCTCCACCGCCAGGCGGCGGGGAGTTGTGACCACTCCGGTCGCTGGCGGGGCTGCCTCCTGTGGCCCTGGGCCATCCGCGGCCGGGGGAGGGGGCCCAAAGCGGCCTCTACCTCCCAGAGCACCCGATCAATGCTCCCCGAGGCATGGGGAGCCGGTGCCGCCGACACCGGCGACGGCACATTCAGAGCGCCTCCAGGCGCTGGACCCCGAAGGGTCAAGGCACTAGAGGTCCCCGGGGCGGCGCGATTCGCCTCATCCTACATCGGCGCCCCGATGCGCAGGGGGCCTCTGGCACCGGGCGTCCACCGAGCAGGGACCTTCGCCTTGTTCCTGCTGCCTGGGGGCGCCCGCGGCGCTTCATCCCCGAGCTCAATCCAGTGGCAGCGGAGGAGGCAGAGGGATCCATTGCTTGGGGAAGTGTTGAGGGAGAAGTAGCACTGGAGGAAGGGGTGAAGTGCCGGAGGTGTCAAGGAGACTGCATTTAAAGGGCGCGGCCGGCGTCGAAGCGTCAAATCTCGGCGCGGGAATCAAAGCGTTGGCGCAGCGCTCTGCAGCGAAGCGACGCACCATCATGACGGTTTGACGCCTCGGGGACTGCTGCATCGCCTGCCGCTTCATCTCACTAGCTGCGGTCGTGCCACACGTCCGCAGCCTCTGCATCTTCACATGGTCCTCTGACCGCGCGCGTTGACGCGTGCCGTTGGAGGGCCCAGCAGCTTCTGGGGGCCCCTGGCCCTTTGCTCCCTCAAGAGGGCGCGTTCGCGGACGAGGCTCCCGGGGGCTACTGTCGGTGTTCTGGATACCGGGGTATCCCGGTCCACCTGCTCCTGGCCCCTTCAACGGCCCAGCTTCGGCCTAGGGGTGGAACGACGACCGAAGCCCGGCGGAGAAGACCCTCATGAGGAGGTGCCTCATGAGGAGAACGACGACTAAAACTGCTAAGGACCGGAAGACCTCCTCACAAGCTTTTTCTCGTGAGGGGAGGGACCACGTCCACGTTAGCTTGGCACGCTTCCGTGCTGAGCAAGAATATAAGAGCAGAAGACTGCGTACCGTCCATGCTACCCCCGACAGGGAGGAGACCAGCTTTTGCCGTTCCTGCATAAAGCGGCACAGTGGTTGTTGGCCACCCCCCCTAAAAATAGGGTGGACGGTGCAGGGCGCTAGAGGAGGACGTCAGCTTCCTCCACCCACTCATGTGGACTGGCGCCAATACTCTACGAAGACTACGTCTACGGAAGACTCAAGGCTACAGCTGTCCTCCCTCCTTGGCCGTGTGTGGCAACCCCTTCCCCAAGATGATAAGGGGAAGGAGGACCTGGGCGCTATAAAAGGAGGGGAGGCCACCCCTTAGAGGGGATCCGATATTCATCTCTGGGCTCCTAGCTAGGCTAAGTTGGTTCTTCTACCTCCGGCCAGTTAGAGCTCTGTAACCAAGACCTTGTACTTCTCGCGAGGTATCGTGTTGTAATACAAGAAGGCAGGAAGTAGGGGTTTTACCTCACCACGAGGGCCCTGAACCTGGGTAAAGCTTGGTGTCTCTCTCCGCAGTGTGTTGTGCGTTCGACGTCTCGAGGCTTCCGTCACCGTGTTTCATTGCGATCTAAGATCTCCCACGTTCAGCCCCCTACGTTCGAATCTTTGGGTCCGTCGCGTGGTACCCCATGTTCTTGCGACATGAAATCCATCGACAGATATGTCCAAAACTTATCTACTTTCCCAAACACTTTTGCTGTTGTTTCTCCTCTTATTTGTGTGTTTTGGATACAACTAACATGGACTAACGTTGTTTTCAGCAGAATTGCCCGACTTTTAGGAAAAATCCCAGAAAATATTGCAAAAATTCTATTTTACCAGTAGACACACGGGGCCAGAGTACGAGATGGAGATGGGCCAGGAGGGCACCACACCACCTGGTGGCACAGGCTAGGCCAGGCCGCGCCAGGGGGTGGTGTGGCCGCCCCAGCCATCTCCTCGAGCCCCCCTTCTGCCTACATATACCCTCTGACCTGAAAATATCAAGGGTTCGACGTTTTTCCCAGATAGAGTTCTGCTGTGCCGCCACCATCAGAAACCACGATTCAGAACCAGAAACTTCGTTCTAGCACCCTGGCGGGACGGGGATTTGGAGGAGATCATCGCCATCATCATCACCAATGTCTCTCCATCAACCATCCATGATTCCCCCATCCATGTGTGAGTAATTCCCGCTGTAGGCGATGGGGATGGTAGGGATTGGATGAGATCATTCATGTAATTGCTATGAGATTGTTAGGGCATGGTGCCTAGTATCTATTATTAGTGCATATGACATTGTTGCAACTTGTTGTGCTTAATGCTTGTCACTTTGGGCCCGAGTGCCATGATCTCAGATCTGAACTAGTTATTATTTTATGATGATAGTTGTTGTTTATGGTCTTACCTGTGAGTTGTATACACATATCGTTGTCCGGAACCCGAGGCCCCAAAGTAACAACAATTCGGATAACCGGAGGGGATGGCTGTGATGTGAGGATCACATGTGTTCACTGAGTGTTAATGCTTTGCTCCGGTACTCTATTAAAAGGAGTACCTTAATTACCAGTAGATTCCCTTGAGGCCCCACTGCAAATGGGCTGGTAGGACAGAAGATGTCGTGCAAGTTTTTCATTGTGAGCACGTACGACTATTTACGGAACACATGCCTATGGTTGTTTATGTCGATGGATTTCGTGTCGCAAGAACACGGGGTACCACACAACGGACCCAAGGATTCGAACGCAGGGGGCTGAACGTGTGAGATCTTGGATCGCAACGAAACACGGTGACGGAAGCCTCGATTGTCGGACGCGCAACGCACTGCAGAGAGGGAGACCGAGCTTTACCCAGGTTCAGGGCCCTCGTGGTGAGGTAAAACCCCTACTTCCTGCCTTCTTGTATTGCAACGCGACACCTCGCGAGGAGTACAAGGCCTTGGTTACAAAGCTCTAGTTGGCCAGAGGTTGAAGAACCTGCGTGCCCAACTAGCAGCTCGAAGAAGATGAAGATCAGATCAGACCGGATCCCCCTAAGGGGTGGCCTCTCCCTCCTTTTATAGCGCCAAGGTCCTCCTTCCCCTTATCTTCTTGGGGAAGGGGTTGCCACACACGGCCAAGGAGGGAGGACAGCTGTAGACTATGTTCTTCTGTAGACTTGGTCTTCGTAGGGTAGCGGCGCCGGTCCACAGGAGTGGGTGGAGGAGGCTGACGTCCACCCCTGGCGCCCTGCACCGTCCATGCTATATTTAGGGGGGTGGCCAACTGCCACTGTGCCGCTTTGGGCAGGCACAGAGAAAGTTGGTCTCCTCCCTGTCGGGGGTAGCGTGGGCGGTACGCGGTCTTCTGCCCGCCAGCTTCTTGCTCTGCACGCCAACGTGCTGAGCTGGCGTAGGCATGCGTCCTCTCCTCACCAGCAAGGGCTCGTGAGGAGGTCTTCTGATCCTTAGCCGTTTTTGTCGTCGTTCTCCTCACGAGGCGCCTCCTCGTGAGGGTCTTCTCCGTGACTTGGGTCGCTGATTGCCCCCTGGGCTGAAGATGGGCCGATGACGGGGCCCAGGAGCAGGTGGACCGGGATACCCCGGTATCCAGAACACCGACAGTAGCCCCCGGGAGCCCGGCCCATGAACGCACCCTCTTGAGGAAGCGAAGGGACGGGGGCCCCCGAAGCTGCTGGGCCCTCCAACAGCACGCGTCAACCGCGCGGTCAGAGGACCATGTGAAGAAGCAGAGACTCTGGACACGTGGCGCGGCCACAGCTGGCGAGACGAAACGGCGGGCAACGCTACGGTCTCCGAGGCGTCAACCTGCCATAATGATGTGTCGCTTGACTGCAGAGCGCCACGCCAACGCTTCGATTCCCGCGCAAGGATTTGACGCATCGACGCCGGACGCCTCCCTTAAATAGATCCTCCTCGAGACCTCCGGCACTTCACCTCCTTCCTCCAGTGCCACTTCTGCTTCCTCGCCCCCGAGCTCATGGATCCCTCCAACTCCTCCGCCGCCGTGGGATCAAGCTCCGGGGCGAAGCGCCGCGGACGTCCCCTGGGCAGCGGGAAGAAGGCGAAGGTCCCGGCCCAGTGGACGCCCGGCGCTGGCGGACCCCTCCGCATCGGCGCGCCGCGGCAGGGCGAGGCGAGCCGTGCCGCCGCGGGGACCTCCGGCGCCCTGACCCTCAGGGGTCCTGCGCGTGGAGGCGCCCTAAACTTGCCATCGCCGCTGGCGGCGGCGCCTGCTCCCCGCGCCTCTGGGAGCATCGATCGGGCCCTCCGGGAGGTGGAGGCCGCCCTGGGCCCCCCTCCCCCTACTGCTGATCTTCCGGCCCCGCCGATGAACGGGGTGGTTGCCACACCGCGCCCCTCGGCGGCGGCGCTGCTGGGACCCCTCATCGCCCCGGGGTCCCGCTTCTTGGGGCTCCTCGTCGTCGTCGACGCCCCGGGCTTCAACTCCCTCCGGCTGCCCGACGCCGTCCGGATGGTGGTTCACGCCCACGGCCCGGCCGCCGGGGAGATCGCCCTGGGGGAGCAGAGCAGGCCAGACCTCTTCTGGCCTGTGGACATCCTCTTCGGGGGGCGGCAATGCCGTCCTCACCGGCCGCTGGAGGGCTTTCGCCCTCGGCCATCGCCTCCGCGTCGGCAACCACCTCGTCTTCCGCTTCAAGCTGGGGACACTGGAGGCTACGGTGCGGATCTTTACCGCCGGCGGCGTCCGCCGCACCTACCCCCAGCCCGCGGCGCAGTGAAGAGGAAGCCCCGGCGCGGTAGTCTTCTGGGGAGGGAAGCTAGTCTCCTCCCCTCTTTTGCCATGTAGTCCTTGCCGGCGGGGTATGCCCCGTCGTGCTTCGCTCCTTCCCCCGCTGGGGGCCTTTTAATGAAATCCGATTGCTAATCAGCCTGATGTTCTTCATTGTCCTGGTCGTTTGCCTCGCTCGAGAGCCCTAGTGAGCTATTGGCATTGACGGGAAGCCTCCCTTTGCCTCAGAGCTTGAGACGGGGTCGGCGTCGACGACACATTGGACGATTCCTGAGAGAAGAAGTTGAAGAAAGAGTTGGAAAACAAAAAACCCCAAATCCCCGAAAACGAAAGAACAAATCGACAAAACAAACGAAAAAAGAAGGCGAATAAGATGCCCCTGTGACCGGTACAGGGACCTTCTCCGTCGTGGAGGAGCGCGGCACTATCTGTGCCAGCAGCTAAGAGCAAATTGCCGCGCGTGGCGATTCACGGGGCCTTCCTCGTCGTTGAGGGAAGCTAGACCCTCACGGACGTGAAAACGTCGACGCTTAAGAGAGCCCAGAGACCGTCGACACCCCACAAGGATTGCTCATGAGGTGAAGGGCCTGGCGCGGACCTCCGGATCTGCGTCTCCTTCGCAAGATTTATCGGAGCGGCCTTGGTCTTCAATAATCCTGCCACGTTAGGCCTTCCTCG